>JAODJW010000056.1:512884-523085 GCA_026777045.1 Hyperopisus bebe | reverse complement strand
GTCTGTCTGTGCCTGTCTGTCTGTGCCTGTCTGTCTGTGCCTGTCTGTCTGTGCCTGTCTGTCTGTGCCTGTCTGTCAGTCGATTTACAGCTGCACGATGTGTGATGTTAAAATCAACAATAAATGTCAGGCACATGCAATTGTCATCTTGCAAGGACTGCAATAGTCAGCTGGGTTGACCATCAATAAATTACACTAAAACATTTTTACTCGGTCACAGGAAACAACACTTACCAAGCTTTGCAATTTTAATGATTGTTCCCTTTCAAGATTATCTAGTATATGTTACAAAATCCGTCTAAAGTTTACTGCCGCTGCTTTTGCACGAGCTCTGCATACTCTATCCAGGCCAATCATAATCATTCTCATCCTTGCTGTCATAGAACGTATGGCACATTTGTCAGAAATTTAAACACAAAATTGTAGGAAGAGAAGAAAAGTCAACAAGAACTGGTCACTGAAAGTCATTCAGCGTCTGTTGCTTGGAAATATTTTGGATTCCATATGGATAATTCTGAACAAAAATCAAGTGATTTGTCGGCACTGCTCACGGCAACACCAATAACTTATGTGACAGACTGCTGTTTAATATTTACTGCAAAAATTTCAAATATCACAATGTGAAGTTTTTCCAGTATTGTGTCGCTGTGTTGTGCTGTACTGCCTGCCTGTCTGTCTCTGTTCCTATCTATCTGTCTGTCTCTGTTCCTATCTGTCTGTCTGTCTGTCTATCTCCATCCCAGTCACCAGAGTAATTGCACACACCCCATGAAGTAGTCCTGACAAGCTGGGGGGGGGGTGATATTTTGGTTTGCAAAATCATGAGGAGCAGCAGTCTAACCTATAGAATGTTCTTTGTTGTAACAGTGTGATGAGTTTCCCCATATTGTTGCTGGTTGTTCTCTCTCTCTCTTTTTGTTTCTCCAGCTACTCTAGACACACTGATCTTTGCCTTCATAACATGCCCAGAATGAGGTCGCTTCATTATTATTTGTGGTTGAATGGAACTTCAGGCTTGACTTGATAAAGGATTCGTTGTTTGTTTCTCCATGATTCACACAGTATTCCTGAAAGTCTTCACCGCTACCCAATGTGTCCTGTTTCTCCATCGTCCAGCTTTCACACCCATCAGGAGTCACTGGGAATAATTATTTTGAACTATTCTGATCTAATTTCTTTGACATATGTCATCAGGGCTTTTAAAGATTTTTTTCATATGTCTTTGTGTTTTATATATGTTTAAATGTATTTTGTATAGACAGAATATAGATATAATATGTTTACAGGGTAATTTGAGATACTATAAGGCCTCCAAATAAGAACCATTGGTGTAGATGTTTATATGAGCTTTTTGTTAATCTATCCCATTTGTATTGGAGATATTTCTTTATAAATTGAATGCTAAAGAAAGGAAGCATGGTTTATGATATATAAATGATCTCAATCAATATTGTATAGAGCAGAGGATATTGTGATAGCTAATATTTAGGTAAGAAGATAATCCATGTCAGGGAGGACACTTCAGGTTTTACGAACTATGTGTCCTCCCTGATGTGGATTATCTGATCACCTTATAATATGAAATAGTTGTACGTATAATTTCTGAGCCTGGGACAAAATGACTCGAAACCATGATATGATAGCCATCCCACCTGCGTTGTCTCCTGGCCTCCCCCAGGCCTGGGACAGCTACCCCAGTTGTCCCCCCGAGAAGGCAGGCCTGGTTGGACTGTTGTGGTTTTTCCTTCTCCGCCAAATCAGAAGTCAGAAGCCTCTGGTGTGGATCCAAATTTAGTCTTTAGAAGTTACAACCAAGGCTGGACACTTAAGGTGTGTCCGATACTGTTTTACACCAGTTTTTATACAAGTTCTTATCATTTAACAATATCTCGTCACTTGAGCATCATCGTTCCTTCAACCATTCACAATCATTGTTTTCTCCCTTGATCCCTAGATGATGCGTTTGTCCATCATTTCTTTTACTATTTGATCCCTCGGTTGATCATAATTGTGGCGCCTCCATCTCTACTTGGTTTTTTAAAAAAACTCAGCCGTGTACTTCTGGTGAACTCGGATGAATCCCTTCCTTCAGCAGCAAACCTTGGCAGCTTCAGCCTGTTACAAATTGTTTGATTAGAGGGTTGATAATATATTTGTCCTTCAATGTAGTGATAAATTGCAACACTAATTAAGGGGATATTCATGCAACCAGGGGTAACATAAAATAGCTAACAGAGACTTAAAGGCTAACATAAGGTGCAGATACATACTCAGTTGATTACATTGTGTTGATTACATTATGGATGATTACATTGTGTTGATTACATTATGAGTATTTGGCATGCTTTTTAATAATATCATAGTGATCATGCTCTACGTTGTATAGTGCTAAATAATATTCCATAAGACGTTACAGAGTCTGTTGACTATCAGGAAAAGCTGTCTGTGGTCCTCAAGGGTCTTAAAATCCAGCAGAGTCCTCATTCGGCAGCAGAATCTGACAGCCGGATGCTCGGTAATGCTTTTAGCGGAGTGTGGCTAACCAGCTCAGCAGGTTGTTGATAACACTGGCTGACGTGTGGATCGCTGTCTCCATTCGAATCGCCCATCTGTCCTACCGCACCCTCAGTGATGCGTTTTGTTCCATGAGCACTGGGACCTTCTGAGAAATGGCTCTAATTTAGTGTCATTGAGTCTAATGGATGCTTCTGCTAACTGCACTTTACGTCTTAATAAAAGAGAGAGGATCTTGTTTTTTTGTTTCGTTATTAATATTGCACACTTTTTCGTATTTGAAATTCCTCCTTTCTGCATTTTTTTAATATAGAATTTATTTAGTAATTCAGTGAATGGACCCCATTTTACCAGATGTTCAGTCTAGCTGTGTTCCTGAAAACAGCCCCTGTACTGTACACTCCCTTACAGACAGACACAAATACAGTAATTTGATACGCTATAGACAGAGCAGCTTGTGGACATTCTGGGAATGGCCGGATGTCTGAACAGCCTCCTGTACCACAGCCCAGACCACACACCATGGTTCCTGTTCCCAGATTCTTCCTTTCCCCAGACCTGTTTTGTTTCCCTGTACTTCCCGTATGTTGTTCCTCTCTTCCAATTAGTTCAGCATTTCTCAACCACGTCCTTGGAGACCCCCAGCAGTCCATGTTTTGCCTCCTCCCAGCTGCCAGCACACCTGAATCAAGCAATGAAGGACAGCAGGTACCTGGTACCCAGTGAGCTGGGAAGGGGCAAAGGCGTAGGCTGCCCAGGGGCCCCCGAGGACTGGCTCGAGAAACGCCGTGTTGCACTGAACTGGGGACCAGTATGACGTTATTGCAGCGGTTTCTCTGTCCTTGTCTGTGCTGTAGATGCGTTCGTCTGTTTTTGCTGGTGCTCTGCAGTCGCCGGGTGTGTCTTCATGTCGCCGGAATGAAGGAAACTGGAGCCCTGATATGTTAAACAGAGGCATGAACCCGCTGTCAGTTCCACTGGGCCTTTAATAATAGGGGCTCGGAAGGAGAGCAGGGGGTGGCTGTAATTCCATAAGCCGCCTCATTTGCATGTATATTAATCGTCAAAAGGCTCCGCAATGCATCTATGTTGCCATACAGATTAGCGGCTGGGGTAGAGGAAGCGAAATTGCGGGGGCATCTCAGTGGGCAGACGTGCGGCGTCGTGCGTGCGGGGGCATCTCAGTGGGCGGACGGGGGACGGTTTCGCCCTCAGGGATGCAGCTTGTGCTCATCACACGGAGGCGTCTAATAAGGGGGAGGTGATGCATTCAGTACCATTTTTATTGCTTTTTTAGAGGCCAGATGGGGACACACTCATGCTAGTTAACAGGAAGTTATCGTTACTGTTGTTGTTGGGTGTAAAACTGTAACCAAATAGAAATGGTCTGCAGGAAAAGTGGTGTGACGGGGAGGTGCCTGTTTCTCTCTCACTCCCATGGGCTTCACCAGTGTGATCCTGTGTAGAAATGGATTCAGACTGAGGTGACACCATACCATTGCGGCATTCTTGAACCTTGATTACAGTCACACTGTGTTCTTATGCTGGTGTTTGCGCATCGCGATAAGGATGTTTTCTGTGGTTCATCAGAATTAGTCTTTGTGCTCTTCATTCTCATACGGTATTTCAAAGGCCCACGTTTTCTTAAGTTTATTTTTAGTTTTGGGTCAGATATGCATTTGGCTTCCCCCCTAGATCTCTCTTTAAAGTGCTGTTCATTCTGACAGCTGTAATTTAGTGTGAGTCAGTAGCGTCACATGCTCAGATTTCCCCCCCGCTGGCCTCCCCGAAGCCGTGTGGGTTTCATTAACACCACAATCAGACATCAGCCACACTGTGATGGCCTCATCCTTTCTGTCCCCTGAATGAAAACCCCAGAGCTTTGCTTGCATGATCAGGGGTCTTTCTCTGGTTTCTCCAGAAGCTCACTGGTCTTCATGGTTTGACAGGCTGCTGGTGTATGCTAACACTTCTCTTGAAACCAGCCAGTAGAATCTTGAGAATCGCGTCTCAAATTTCGATCTATAGATATTTCATAGAAGCGGTCAGGGTTTGAAAGAGGATAATTGTTTGAGATAAGAGTCGGGCTTGTGAGTCCTCACGCAGTGGAGGATGACTGCGTGTGTTACAGAGTGAGGACTTTACAGCCAGACCCATGGATGATTTATCATCAGATAACGATGGTTAAACATTTTCTGTTTGCACCTATCAGGGCTGCAAAGGCCCATGAGGATCAGCACTGGTTACCCTTCATGTCCATGGCAGAGGCTTCACTAGCTGGATCTTCTAGTGGACTTTAACAGCCATTGTTTTGTTTTAATCACTTATTGTAGAGACCAAAAATATATATATACAGGTAGCTATAATTATAACCATGAATGGGTTAGCATCCTACAAGTCAAATGAAATGCACTTTATATAGTTAAGATTATTAAATTTAATTAAACCCAAATCAGGTTTTCCAGATAGTCTTATTGTCAGCTTGATTTACGATGAGACCATCTCCTGCATCATCAAAAAAAGACTTTTCCAAGGGTCAGTCAGGACTGTGCTTCACATAACTACTGCGTGTGAAAATCTGTCCCTCCCAGTCCCTCAGACTTTCTGTTCATCTCTCTCCTAACATGGAGAAACCTTGCTGTTGTTGCTGTTGTCCCTTGTGTGGTCACCTCTTCTTGACCGTTGGATGGCTGTACTCATCTCTCCCCATGTATTCTGTTCCACCAGCCCTAACCCTTGGTCTGATGTCTGCAGGCCATGTCCGCACTCTTTTCAAGAACCTTCTGTGTCTTTGCTAAACACACTCGTTCTTGTGTTCTGCTTGGATCTCCGATGAATTCTGTCATTAAAGTTCAACAGGAGAGTTGCGCAGTGGTTTGTCCCGTCGTACGAACACGCGCTTGCATGCTTTTGATCCCTCCGTCATCTTCTGTCCCCTCTCCCCCTTCTCTATGCTCCTGGAAGCCACCACTTTGACACTGAAGATTACAGCTCCATGGATGATGACTGGTAAGGCTTCCCTGCCTGTTGTGCTTTTTGCCTCTTGGTCTCCGTGAGGCCCATTGGGTGTCAGGGTGACTTGTGGGCGACACCCTCCTATGCCCTCGCTCGTCGGCCTCAGAACAAGCCGGTGCGTGATGCGCCAGATGTCTTTTCAGCCTGGTTTCTCTCTGCATCGACTCTAAACTCAGCACAAGTTCCTTTATTGCTGGCGCAGATAAGAACTTCTCCGCATTCTGCCATTTCGGCTGGTTTGGTTTCTCAGGGGAGATACTAAGAGGCACATTAAGAGAGGAAAGGCCCATAACTCTGCCTGTAGGCCTCAGTGAACATCAAACAAGGTAGATAGTCATAGCTCAGCAGACTCTGTACTTACCATCAGAGGTGGAAAGTTCATGTCCAGAAAGTAAAAATCCAGACCAAGATTTTGTTTCAACCAACCAGTTGAGTACTCTGTGAATGTGACTCTGTATACTCAGTTGGTTGGTTGAAACAAAATCGTGGTCTGGAATGGTACTTTCTGAACCTGAACTTTCCACCTCTGCTTACCATAATAGTGGCGCCCTGAACATGGCGTGCTGCTGTGACAGTAGACAGCATGGGGGTCCTATGAACAGGATTGGTAAGGAAAGGCTTCTTGAGGTGCTGGACCCCTGGAGAAAGCAGTAAGGTTTGCTTTCAGGGTGAGGGGTTGGAAGCTAGGAATCAGAGCTGTGTTAAGCTTATTATTAGCAGCTGTAAGTACCAATGATACCTTCATTCTCCATTAAATTACTGTATAAATAACTGTGTCACATTACAGTTATTTTTTTGCATCACATTGCTGTGAGAATGCTCGTCACCATGCTTTCAGGCTAGAAAGTTTTTGGTATTGAAAACCTATTAAAATAATCAGATGTTCAGTACCCTGGACACTACAGATGCAAAAATAATTAGGGTAAATGTCACGGACACCAATTAGTACTTGTTAAAGAGTTTAAGTTTAGCAGATATTTAGCTGGGCCATGTAATATTTTATATGTGACCTTAATATTGTATGAAAGAAATCGTGAATAATTTTTAGTGGATGAGATGGTAAAAACTGCGATTGAAAATTTATTGTTACAATGTCATGATGCTTCTGGAGTTATCGCACGATGAGCAGGGTTAATCTCAGGGACATGGCTGCCTAGAATGGAGACACCTATAGCCTCGAGAGAGAGAGAATCAGGAAGAGGTGTGCAGCATCTGTCGTGGACGTTACATTATCACTTGAAATTGGGTGTGAGTGTGGTCTCATATGCTACCCTGAAGCAAGCCTACAATTTCATTACTGTAAACTTTTATTTTATTTAGCAGAAGCTAAATTTGAGAATTAGTGTCAGCCAGGTAAAGGCCTTGATTAAAGGTTTAACAGTGACATCACTCTGCCAGCCATTTGAGGATCTGAGCCAGTGACCTTCTGATCAGAGGCATGGCACCCTAACCCTAAGCACACCATGCCCTTCATGACCCATAGCAAACTCAGCTTGAGGATCATGGCAAATGTGAAGGCTGTGAAGAGAAAGGAGCAGGCAGAAAAGAATGCTCTCTGTACCTGTACCCTGTCCTTCTGCTGGATGGAAGGAACCTACCACAGCTGCAATACAACAATCATGTTTGGTACAATACTGATTTGAAAAAAAAATACGATGATGTTGATTTATGTACAATTAAGTGTAAGAAGTTGATTTTAATGAACTTCCCTGACACATTTAATGTGGTACATGACAGAGCCTTGCTTTGGCGTCTCTCTGGTGTTACGGACTTGCAGTCTTCGTAGGCCTCGTAGCGGGATGCAACCTCAGCCAGGCTGCTTTTCCACTGTGTGGCCTGGAGAAACTACCAGATGAAGACCGTTAGCACACGGCCCTGTAACTGTAGCCTTTTTTTCCATCATGGATCTTGCGCCACTGAGAGGTCGTCCGTCTGCCAGGGAATTCCTGCAGGGGTGAAAGTAAATGTTAAGCTCATAAAGATTTCGCCATTAATCAGGCCCGTGCTGTCTGTGACACTCCCTTGGTCGTCATGGTGTTTTGGAAACCTCATCCCACCCTTGAAGTGGGTGTACTGTGCTTCAGCATGACGGTACTAACCGTGCAGCACTTGGCTTATGTAAAAAGCATGTAGTCGTCGTCGTGCACGAAGGCCCTTGTTCATCGTTCCGCCTCTGTTTTCTGCTGACACACCGTGCTCCTGCCTCGAAGCCGTGACTTAACATAATCTTCTGTTGCATAAGGCTACTTCTATTTTGGGCTTATGTGGGTCTGCTTGGATTACCCTATCCTCAGACACGGCATCGGAGGGCGGGAGGGGGGAAGTGGCGTAATTCACGGCAGAGCATACTCGCAGTCGCTGCTGCTGACCCCGCCCATTCCTCGAGGGGGTTTCCCTCCATATGTTTGCGTTTTTCCTCTGCAAGCCAGCCAAAAGCCAAGTGCATCTGTCTGTCTCTCTCTCTCTCTCTCTCTCTCTCTCTCTCTCTCAGGCACACCATGTTAACTGAAGAAGCAGGATTCAGTGACCCCAGCCTCCTAGAGAATCTCCAGAGCAACCATGTAAGTACCCATCCAGCCATGCGTTGAGCAGCACTGACCTCACAGTCGGCCTCGCTCACAGTGCCCTGTGGATCGCCTCCCCATAAGCCACGTGAGAAAATTAGCAGTGAGGGAACAAAGAGCTTTGTATGGGTAATGTGTGACACGGTGTGAAAATGGCCCTGTTTAGCCAAGTTGTTTGACCAGATCAATGGATTTTCATCCTACGTCTGTACGCTCCTGTTTGAAGCACTCCCTGCTGGCCTGTATTCATCATGTGAATGTCAGGAATATAACATGTGGTGATTAATCGGACAGCTTTGTCAATGTGGCCCAGGACGCTGTGGACTTATCGAGGAGGGTGGTACTCAAATTGCCTCTGGCGACGGGCGACCAGGTTTGCGAATCACCGGTGATGAGCGCCGCCGTCAGTCGAATGAAAACAGAACTCAAGGGTGGCCCCCCAACACAGATTTAGATTACTGTTTATCAGCTGGAATAGATGAGCAGCAGTATTTCATCCCTCTAAAAGCGAGTGCCTAACAGGTTGTGTTCCGTCGCAACCCCCCACAAAGCAATGGATCCTGTGGCAGTAAATCATACTGATTGGCTCGTTTAAACCTAAGTGCCGCCTGTCACCCAATGATGCAAAGGAAGGAGTTATCGGTCGCCACGGCAACACATGCCACCGAGCCGGCCACATGGACTTGCGCGGATGCCTGCGATTGGCCAAGCATGAGGGCAGTCCGAGAGCCGCTGCTGTTGGAGTCCTTTTTCCCCTACAGCAGCAGTTGCTGCCTTCAGCCCCTAATTAAGTAACAAGGATTGATTACCAATGCAGTAGCTTGTGTTGTACTAGTAAAACTGTATTTCTACATGATGTTCAGGGGTTTTAAGGTAAGCAAGCTTCAAAAAGTGGCCTGGAGTAAGAAATGGTGGATTTAGTCTGGATTAAACCATACTTTTTACTTCAGAAAAACTTGAATGCAAGTTCACCCATAAAATGGCATCTTGTGCGTTTTTCATTTGCTCCTGGGTCTCTCCTGCCTCCTTGGGCCCCTCCTTGCGGTTCAGACGTCATTCATCGTGAGCCCTAATGAACACGTTTCTCCGCCACGTTCACATCTCTTGAAAATCCACAGGCAGGACAGCTGCCTTCAGTCTTTAATGCCCCAAAAACTTAAGCTGAAGTTTTTGGTCACCGAACGGTGTTCTTAGACAACCCCGGCGTTCTTTTAGCGGTTGGGTCTAATTAGAATGTTCTAGAAGGCTGCTGCCATGATGCTGGGTCCTTAGATCTCGACTGGCCCGCTCCAGCCAAGTCAAACCATCTCATCAGTACAGGTTCATTAAAATTCTGCTCTACAGAGCAGCAGTTGCCCCTGGCGTCCAGCTGACGTCTCTCTAAGCATTTCTGGAGAAGGCAGTGATTTAATTGTCTTTCCATTTGAAAGCCAGCACCAAGGACCATGAGGCTGACCTGCTGAGGCTGAAAGTTTAAGACAAGCAGAAAATAAAGGTTGCCAGTGTCAGAATCCCCCCTCCTCCCCCCATGGTGGCGAGCCAGGCTTGCTGGGTCCCTGGATACACCCTCAGCCTCTCCAGGGCTCAGGGTGTTCTGGAGAGAGGCTATTGCTCATTAGAGCAACAGGACATTTCTCACAAGTGATGACCAGCAGGGTCCTAAAGGACTCCAGGGAGATCTTCGTGTAGCAGGCTGTTCTGGGCCTTTCAAACCCCCCACCCCCCAGCAGTGGAACCATGCCAGCTTTATTCTGCAGCGAGACGCAATATACAAATAGTCAGTGCTCTGGCCCCGTCTCTCACACAGACACACACGCGCACACACACACACACGGAATCGCACATGCTCACGTTCGAAGGCAGGCTATCATGCTCTTGCAGACGCTCACTGACGGACTGCAGGCCTGACTCATTCGCAGGTACATACACGCTCAATTCCCAGTCCCTCATGGACACAGGTACAGCCGCTCTCCCACGCCGCACCTTTGATACGGTGAAGGCTCTTTGCTCTACGCGCTCTCCCACGCCGCGCCTTTGATACGGTGAAGGCTCTTTGCTCTACGCGCTCTCCCACGCCGCGCCTTTGATACGGTGAAGGCTCTTTGCTC
>JAODJW010000056.1:492821-509160 GCA_026777045.1 Hyperopisus bebe | reverse complement strand
CGCTGCCAATGAACCGGGCACCAGCTGCAAACGCTGCCAATGAACCGGGCACCAGCTGCAAACGCTGCCAATAAACCGGGCACCAGCTGCAAACGCTGCGAATAAACCGGGCACCAGCTGCAAACGCTGCGAATAAACCGGGCACCAGCTGCGAATAAACCGGGCACCAGCTGCAAACGCTGTGAATAAACCGGGCACCAGCTGCAAATTAAGAGGCTCAAGACAGCAAAGAGGACAACAGCTTTGTTTTCAAACTACAAAGTACGCATTTGAATGTATATGATTTTTCAGTCATTTCTGTTAATTTCATTACATTATCCAGGTGTGCCGTCACGATAGCTCAGACTTGATGAACGGTGATTAACTGAAAATGGATTTTCCATGAATAGAGTTCGTTTTGAGCAGGTTGTGGGTGTAACACCAGCACAAGGTTCATGATTTGGTTGATTAAATATGTGTCAATCTGGGGAGATGTAGCGCTTGTCAGAGCTACCAAGTTACTTCAAGGAATACACAATTTCACTATATAAAAGCTACCCGACACACAATGCTATGACCTCACTACTGGCAAAAGTAGTTAAATTAATAGCCTTGCTATTCTTAGCAATGCTACTGCCTAACACTATCTGCGCACAACTGTTTAGGAAACATCTGCCGCATTGACACTATAAATACTAGAAATATGGTAGCTTGCAAAGCAGATTTGCAGTATAATCACCTTTGTTAACCTTTGCACGTTTTTGTGGTGCCTGGTAGCACATGATCACTAGTACACCAATAGTCTCACATAAATGACGGTGGTCGCATAAGAAAATAATGGAGCTGAAAATTTCCTATGGCATAGTGACGTCGTAGCCGTCATAACATCTTAGTGCAACGCATTACTCGCGTGTTGTGGTGACCCTGGTGTAAACAAACCTACTGCGAGATTGTTGCCTGCCAGTCGTATAAAAGTATAGCACATACAGTTATGTTCAGTACATAATACTTGATAATGATAAGTTATGTTCCTGGTGTATGTATTTACTATACTATACTTTATCATTATTTAGGCTATAACCTATAGTAGGCTGTGTGTAGTAGGCTGTGTGTAGTAGGCTGTGCGTAGTAGGCTGTGCCATCTAGGTTTGTGCCATCTAGGTTTGTGCAAGAACACTTTATAATGTTTGCACAACTATGAAATCGCCTAACGACGCATTTCTCAGAATGTATCCCCATCATTAAGCGATGCATTACTGTACTTCTACAGTTAGCATATCATCCAGCAGCATAGTGCTTTGCTGAGAATGCACATAGACATTGTACTTTTGCATAAATTCATTAATTTCTTATTTGCTTAATTTAAACATCTAGACATCTACTTTATAACCTCATGCTAAAACGTCAGTGCCACTTGTAGGATCTGAACCTTTCAGTGACTGTTCTTTCTCTCCAGGCCCAAACTGTTTCTGCTTTGAAACAAATCTAGCTATCAAGCTATTTGGCTTTGGGTAAAATGATGATTAGTTTAAGTCAGACATGGAAACATTTGAGTGTTTTAGTGAGTAAACAGTCACATGGTGTGTTGGTAAACGCTCTGTTTTTTTCTTCCTGTTTGCGGCTAGATGAGGGGGCACTAGTGAGGGCTGCACGGAACCTGGGCTTCGTGTTCACTGGCAGAACTCCGGACTCCGTCATCATTGAATCCGTGAGTCCTGGCCCCGCCTCCCTTCTGGCTCCTCCCCCACATCCTCCTCCAGTCACATGGTTAAATCCCTTTTGCAAGCTGTCCACACAGTTTTCAGGTGAACTAATCAGAATATGGCTCAGTGTAAATCAGCTATAGGACAGAGAACCTCAGATATGTGCTTGTTTTTTCTAGTTTTTTCCTGTTATCTGTTGTTTTTGCCTTTTTGTGACAATTATGCAGTGATATGTACCTTAAAACTCTGCCCTTCCACACCCCACTGCTGTTTTGTACTAACTGGTCTTTCCACAATGTGTGTTTACTTGAAGAAGTAGTAAAATAAATTCTCAGCCTTGGTTTTGAAGCAGTTAAAATGCTTAATATTTAGCCTGTGCAAGAGTTTTTCAGTCTTTCTTAAACCAGGGACCCCAAAATAAGAAATATACACACAAGCTGGTTTCGGAAGCTATGTGCAAAACATCTGGCCCCAAAATAACACTGTGTCCTTCTCTTAAAAGATCCCTCTCAAGGAGAACATGACTATGAAATGAACAAAGATTTTTGACTTCAGTCAACAGTCCTGAAAATGAACTGGTTACAATAATAAAGAAAATAGCCAAAATTGCTAGATACCCATTCTGTTATGTAGTTATGTGAAACATATTAAGTACCATTATACCACATTAACAGGTTATTTGCAAAAAAAAAAAAACATTCTTAAAAATAGCAATCCTGACTTAACTTGCTAGCACATAATAATTTAGCTACTTCTGTACATGCTAACTATTTGGACGTCATAGCATGAGGATATTTTTATCTCAGTTTGGAGGTTTATTGTGTTAAATTTACATTGACAAGAATGCACATGGGCTTAATTTACCACGCATGACACTTTAATATGCCCTGGATAACACGTGAGCGGGTCGTCTGGTTTAGGAAGCAGATCGGAATCTCAGACAGGCCTATTTCCCAGCTACAGGGAACCAGGAAGTAGATCAGAATCTCAGACAGGCCTATTTCCCAGCTACAGGGAACCAGGAAGCAGATCAGAATCTCAGACAGGCCTATTTCCCAGCTACAGGGAACCAGGAAGCAGATTAGAATCTCAGACAGGCCTATTTCCCAGCTACAGGGAACCAGGAAGCAAATCAGAATCTCAGACAGGCCTATTTCCCAGCTACAGGGAACCAGGAAGCAAATCAGAATCTCAGACAGGCCTATTTCCCAGCTACAGGGAACCAGGAAGCAGATTGGAATCTCAGACAGGCCAATTTCCCAGCTACAGGGAACCCCTCCGTGCTTCCCTAAAAGACGTCAGCATGATCCAGCAATCATCAGCTTCAAATTATGCACAATTGAATTAAGGGACAGAAGGTTCTCTGATTATTTATACTTCAGACACGAGGGCTGCTCTCTGCTTTGTGCCTGTACTTTCTTATCTGGGATACTGGCAGAGTGGTCTGACAGATAGATTAAAGAAGAATCCTGTAACGTCCATCTTTTAATCCTTTCCTTGCCGAGCTTTGGGATTTAAGAACATATTTCTCTTAAAACTACTTAATGTCATTGTTGGGATTAAGGTTTTCCCCATAGAAATGAATGGACGCTTCTTCGGTGAACATCTGCACCTGTTGGATATGTTGTATTCGGGGACCCATAAGAGGACTGTGTCAAGAAGATCAGGGTTTGATCAGATGATGGTTTAGGGACTAAAAGGAAAGCTGTTACTTGTTTTTCACTGTCGCCTAGTTATGACCTGCAGGTTCATTTCCAGGCTTACAGTGCCGGTCCTGCATGCTGATGGGGCAGTGATTCTCACCATCCAGTTTGGCCCCTATGTAAAAGATACCGGCAGACTCACTCACTGCTAATCATTATACCTCCACAACCCAATACTGTAAACTTCCTCATATCCTCTCAGTTGCTGAGTTTAAATATAGAATAGTGAGACTTAATTCATCCTTTTCGCCTTTCCAGTTTTGTGCTCCGTAAGACATACATACAGGTGAGAACAAGCTCAGGGGTCAGAGCACAGGGTCAGCCAGCGTACTGAGCCTCTGGAGCTTGGGGTTAGGGTCCTTGCTCACAGGTCCAATGTTGGCATCACTATGCCAGCCATGGGATTTGATCTGGAAACCTTCTGATCTCTGATATAAATACCAACCCAGGAATGCTTACCTTCTGTGTGTGAATTTTCATGCTGTTGATAGGCAGGACTGTGGTTTGATAAGGGTACCAGAGGTCATTCGCCTTGGGGTCAGAGGTTCGAAGCCCTGCATAGCTCCTTCCAGCCTCTCCGTCATTCCCCTATTGACTGTGCTGTCATTCCCTTTGATAAGACAGTAGCAGACAGTAGTTCTCTGGCAGATACAGTGTTCGCATATGGCTCCTGACAAGCTGCGTCTAGAGATTTGGCCAACGTGTGTGTTGAAGCATCGGCCTGCCTTTGAAAGATGTCGCCGTCCGCCTCCATGGTCTCAACAGGCCTCTGAGGTTAAGGACATTGCCTCCGGCAATGCTTCCTCCCTCAGGGCGTCCCACGCAAGGCAGCTGCAGTTAGCCATGCTACTGTCACTACCAGTGCTGCCACCTACTGGCAGTCCAACTGACAGCTGTTTGCAGTCAAGCCTCAAGACGGTATCTCATCTATCAGGAAAAATGTGTTCCCCTCATCCATCTAAATATCATTTTGTTTATCTTTTATTGTAATTTTGAAGGAAAACCAGGAATAGTTTTTGGTTGACCATGCCTAATTTGCAATGTGTCACCTATTATAAAAATGGTATTTCCGTTTATAAAAACACAGAAGTTAGCCAGTGTGCAGGTTTTAACTGTACCCAGTAACTTATTTTCCCAATATAACTTATTTAGTCTTCTATATTTAGTCTAGTACTGAGGTCCTCTTAAAGATCGTTGGGGAAGTTTGCACACTGTGGACAACCAGAACCAGGACTGTAAGCTGCTAACAGAGAACCTGTACAGACATGCAGAATTACATCTGCATGTTTGCTACAGCACCAATATATTTATCTTGCATTTCCTAGATCGTAAAGATGGCATTCTTTTGTTTTATTTAAGCCTTGGGAATTAATTTTGAACTTATATTGCCTCTTTACAGCCTCATGATTAATATCACTACAGACTAACTGAAGCACTGAGTCTGTGCAGTACTCCTATGCTGCATTTATGGTATTCAGTCACCCCAGTGTGTAATTAAGTCTCCTATATTGTCAGTATGATTTCTAATTCCTCTGATTATGAGAATTAGAGGGAATGGAATCATACTCATGCAGCAGGAATTATGGGTAATGTTCATTCTATACCTGCAGTGGATGTAACTGGCATCCAGGATTGGCTCCTCACCTCCGCATAGAACAAGCGGGTATAGAAACTGGATGGATGGATAAGAAGATCTCACTGTGCCACTAATTTTAGAGCAATATATGCATAAAGAATAAATGATCCATTTCGTCCCATTACTGCCCTCCAGTGGTCGACTCATAAATGTTGACATTTTGCTGGTTAGATCGAAGAGGTTTCACTCCTCCATATGAAATAGTTCATGTGGGCTGCAGAAATATTCTTTTATGTAAAAAAGAATGTGAAACATGCATATTGCAGCAGCCAAAATTTCTGCAACTCATTTTCTGCTCTGTTTACTGCCGTTTTACTCAGCTGAGAATTTTAAACATGTTGTTTGTTTTGAATGTTCTTACTCTAAAGATACTTAACATCATTCTTTCCTCCATAGCTTGGCGAAGAAGAAAAATATGAGCTGTTAAATGTGCTGGAGTTTACAAGGTACTTGATGTTTTATTTTGTTCAGTAAATACTTTGCTTCCTGTAACATAAGCTTATTAGTCGGGCAGCCTACTTGATTAACCCACAGTGGGAGTTGCTGTCGTCTGTTGTCAGCAGATGACTAGCTTATCTCCTTCACCTTGTTTATATTTATCGGTTCAATAAGGTTAACTGTCAGTGTCAGTAATATCTCCTTCTGCAGTTTCTGGAACCTCATTTCCCCTGTAACTTTATAAAATCTATTTTTTTGTTGTTTCCAGACGTATAAGCCAGTGTTATCAGCTGTGGTTTTGTTCTGCTTATACACTGAACATGGACAGGCTGAGTGAACACATTTAAGGCCTCGACCGTAGGATCCTGTACTGCAGGCAATAACAGTAACAAATTCCGAGGATCATCTGATATCTTTGAATATATAAAACCATCTAAATGTACCGTGCTGTTCCGTATACATTTCCTGTCTTTTGTTCTGTCCTACTGTGTTTCCGTTCTCAGTTTCCATTCTCCACTGTAATAAGCAGCTTAATGGCGGCTTTAATGAGTTTTTCCTTTGTACCATTATCTTAATCCCAGGAAATCAGTTTAAATGGGTTTTTGCTTTCTCACCGGATCCAGTTTTTTTTTAGCTGATGCATATCACATAAACTGACTTTAATGAACTAAAACTATTTTTTTTTCCTGATCGAATTCAGATTCTTGTCATTGTCACCGGTTCCCAAACCACAGTGTGATCTCCTGTTGTGCATCTGTGTTGCGGCACAATAAAGTCAACCTGGGATTCATTTTGCTAATTTACATTTAGGAATGTATTCTTAAATTTGATAAGCAGAATCCAGATTGTTAAGGCTAATTTATGGGCTGGGAGTGCAGATGTGTTAGAAGGTAACTTAATAGCAGCCTGGCTCAATATGCTACTTGTTGCTTGGTCTCTCCTAGCAACCGGAAGAGGATGTCTGTCATCATGCGGACCCCATCTGGAAAGATCCGCCTCTACTGCAAGGGGGCTGTGAGTCGGCCTTTTATAACTTGGCTGTGCACCAGACGACCGTAATCTCTGGGGTCCTTAAGAAGACCACACTAACCAGCATACAGCTCTCACCTCACGCATAAATACTGTCGGCCCTTTATAAATCTGAATGTTGCAAACTGCAGATTCACAAGTATTATGTAATTTAGCTGCTGGAGGTGCAGTTAACAGTGGGGTCACTTAGAGAAGGAGAGTCCCGCCTAACATCTCTTTGGTAGGACACGGTCATCTACGAGCGGCTGGCAGAGAGCTCCAGGTACAAGGAGATCACGCTGAAGCACCTGGAGCAGTTTGCCACAGAGGGTAGGAGCTGTGCTCACGCTTCCCTGCATATTCACCTGCATGTATAGGGACTCTTGTATTCCTGCAGTCTCGCATGTACCAGTGGAAAGTGACCTACCCACAGAAATGTTCTCTGCATTTTAGAATAAAGACCTCAAAACTGTAATGTAATTTATAAAGAATTATATACTGGCTAAAAAATATTACACACAAAAAGAATGTCTGGTGTGGGTGATGGACATCTGTGGGTTGGTACTCAATAGGTTGCTGTTTCAAATCCTTGGGTTGGCAGAGTGATCCCACCCCTGGGCCCCTGACCAAGGCCCTTAACCCCAATCGCTCCAGGCACTGGCTGACCCTGCTGTCTCCTCTACCTCAGTTCCATGAGGTGGCCTCCTGGGATGCTTTTCCAGCTGTCCTGCAGGAGCTCCCACATGCTGAGCCCTCACTGCCCATGCTGAGCCCTCACTGCGCATGCTGAGCTCTCACTGCGCATGCTGAGCTCTCACTGCGCATGCTGAGCCCTCACTGCGCATGCTGAGCTCTCACTGCCCATGCTGAGCCCTCCCTGCCCATGCTGAGCTCTCACTGCACATGCTGAGCCCTCACTGCCCATGCTGAGCTCTCCTTGCCTGCTGTATTTAGGTCATGTGATGCAATACTATCACTCTCCTTTTGTACGTGTCTTGGCGTGTCCAAACTTTTGACCGGTACTTCATGCTAATCTGCATTCACTGACATTTGGACTAAGACCCTCAGCCACACACTTCCATAGGTATTGGCTTTTAGGCCTCGTTCACACGGACGTCTGAACCAGGCATTTTTCTGGCGTTTGTGGCGCCAGGTGAGCGCTGACTCACCGTCGACCGTTTTTCTGCTCGTTGGAGCAAATCAACGTGTCCACACAGCGTTCAGCACCGGTGTTCGGCCGGCTACGCGTTCAGGTGACGTCAAATAAACGCTGCGTGCAACGTTTTCTTGGCGTCAAAATCCCGACGAACGCGAGGAAAACGACGCTATTGCATTTACATGGCGTTCTGGAGGATCGAATATGTCCCATGATTCTGTACGGCAACTGCGAGAAACCATTATCTTGGTGTAATGTTCATTCATTTAACATTCCAAATACAAACCTATTATGCGCTTCAACCATTTCAGTGGGTGACGTCAAACCAACTGTGCAGCACATAGACTAATGTCCTTCATGTGCCACAAGACTTTTTTACTTATAGCTGTATGCATGTATGTTATTTTTCATTTATAAAAAATATATAGAAGATATGCTCTCATTCCATGTGATGCCGTGTTGTCAAACCAAGACTTTTAAAAAAAGTTAGTTTTATATTCCTCTTATATGTGTACACACACAAACACACACACATATATATAAAATTTGGTTTTACATAATCTTCTGAAATGGTTTAATTGCATAATAGGAAAATCAAACTAACTTAACAGTCGTATATAAACAAAATATTATTAAAAACTGATGATTCAAAAGATTGCAAGTTTGTGCTAATGACATTACAAAATGACAGATGAATGCACACTTCAATGCTATTTGTATATTGCTTACTTCAAGGTGACTAGTAGCCTCTCTTCAGGACTAACACTCACTCGCATATTTGTTGAGTGGCGTGTAATGTGCTGTTGAATTAGTTGCAGTAGACAATCAAAAGTAGATACTGATATGCGAGTGTAGTTGAAGAACTTCAGTGGAAATCTTCGCATATTTTCAATGCAGAACTATAAGCCAAGATGACCCATGTGTAAACACTCTGGACAGAGTAATTACTGCCCCCACAGGTAAATACACGAAACTACAGATTGGGCATCAGGCTGGTGTTAAACAGCGTCAAGCGAACACCAGTGAAACGCCAATCGAACGCAGCTACAAAACACAGGAAAAACACGTATGGTGTTCAGAGGGCGTTCATTTGGAACATCCGTGTGGACGAGGCCTTAGACTGACAACCCCAAACACCATCTGTTACATGGACTCTCATATAAACATGAATGAACTGAAACCTACTTTCATACACAGAACTGTTCCCTGTTTTTACATATTTCCCTTATAATTAACTGGAAAACTGGCTTTATTCTTTACTTTGCAGGGTTTTATCATATGAAAGCTCCCTTTATTTGTCCGATTACTGGAAGGCAGTTGTTCAACCCTGAAAAGGTTATTTGCTCAGTGAACATCTGCGTAATGTTGCTATGGTTACTGTGACAGGGTTACCACATTGCAAACTTGTTCACTGCCACCCATAGACTGTGTAAGTTAATGCAGCTTTTAGCATCAGCTGTTAGGAAAGTTTAGCACGATTGTATTTGGATTGCCTGTATTGCCAGTATTGTCAAACTTGCTGAATCTAATTGGACATTATCAAGCGTCATGTGACCCACCCCCCTTTATGGCACCTGGACCATTGCAATTGTGATTGGAGTTTGTTTGAATGTTTAAAGCCAGTTATAATTGAACTGGACATTTTATTATTATTACAATAAACGATTCATAGCTAATGGTAGCTGAAAGATAAAGAGAGCCAGCCCAGTATAAGATGAAAAAATAAGCGAATGGGAATTTCAGTTAAAGGTAAGACTCTTTGCAAACATCCCATGCATAGATTCCCATTGGTTCATCTTTGGAACCGATTTAGGGGGCGGCTCAATGTTTCTCTCCCCGCAGGTCTGCGGACACTGTGCTACGCGGTAGCTGACATCTCCCCGGCAACATACCGCGAGTGGTTGGAGGTGTACCAGCGCGCCTCGACTGCCCTGAACAATCGGGCCCTGAAACTGGAGGAGAGCTACGAGCTCATCGAGAAGGTGGGACCTGGCAGCATCACTCACGTCGCCGTGGGTCAATCATTACGTCGCTGCTACCATTGGGCTTACGTCATTAGCAGCATCACCGCTAAACGTACCGCTAATACCGTCCGAGATATAGATTTAGTTTATTTAGCACAGGGTTATTCAACTCACGGTCCTCGAGGTCCAAGCACTGCTGGTTTTCCAGCCTTCCTTTACCTGTCAGTCAGGTGTGAAGCCTCTGACCAATCAGAATCAGTAATTATTAAACAACTACCTGGGAGAACCGAAAACACGGCCTGGATTTGGAATCGAGGTCCAGAGTTGAAGAGCCCTGTTAGCATTATGTTACTATTAGGTTTGTTCTGTCCCTGCTGGGGTTACATTACTGTGTAATAACTGCAAAAGAAAAAATATATTTATATATTTCAATATTTTGGTTTTTGTAATACTAAGAATGCTTAGGTTCATCAGAAATCACATTTAAGTCCCTTTTCAGACCTGGCAAGTACACAAAAAACCTTTTGAACATACATCACAGTTTATTATTTAATCTTACAGAACAGCACACATCACCATTTTTATTTTATAGCTATAAAAATAATTTATGTATTTAAATAATCGATTCATGGTGTGGGTTCTGCTGCCCCTTCAGCCTATTTTACACCTCAAATAAATGATGTGGGAAATTTTGTTTGGCTGTTTGCTGATTTATTTTTGCTTCCGAACAGCCAGTTGGCCTTTTTTTACCCTCTGGATATCCGTCACTCATACTGCAGCTGGTGATGTTGGGAGGTCTGGTTAAGTGGACAGACAATCCCCGGGTTAAAAACATCCAACTTTCAGACAACTCGTAATTAAAACACAACTGCCACAAAGGCTATTATATTAAAATCGGGTTAAATACAGTGGTTCATAATAAAGAACGCACCGCTTTTTGTCGCTCATGAAAACATTGTGTAGCTTCAGCGGTTCGTAAGCTCAGGTGCAGTACAGTACTGTATATTCTTTTTATTATTCATGGATTATTATTGCTATTATGTACTTTACTGTACTGTTATTTTTCCAACTTGCCTAGAAATTTGACTTAAAGCCAGACTTAAGAAACGGATCTCATTCGTAACCTGGAGACAACCTGTAGTTTGCCTTATTAACAGCAGGGGGGCCCAGTCAGGGGGGGCCCAGTCAGGGGCCAAAGGCGGGATGGCAGCAGGGGCCTGTGGAGCTGACTGCTTGGTCCTCCATGCTGATAATACAGTACAATGACACATTCACAGTCAGACAGGGTTAGTGATACCCATTCCCACCACTAGGGGGTAATCTAATGCCTTCATAAATGGAATGCTCTGTAAATTCTGCATTCATTGGTGATTTTGTATCTACTTATGTTATTGGAACATATACTGTTGAGCAGTAATTTTAAAATTTACTATACAGCTGTAGTCACCTGCATGCTTCTAAATACATATGCAGTCATCCGTCGACTTATGTGCTGCAGAGATTGTTCTTGTGTCCCATAAGTGCCTTAACACTCATGGAGAGCCATTCAAAGCAGGCATAGTGGGCGTTAGTGGACGTTAGTGGGCGTAAGTGGACATTAGTGGACGTTAGTGGGCGTTAGTGGGCGTACGTGGACATTAGTGGGCGTAAGTGGGCGTTAGTGGGCGTAAGTGGACGTTAGTGGACGTTAGTGGACGTTAGTGGGCGTTAGTGGGTGTTAGTGGGCGTATTTTACCAAATGTGCGGCATGTAGGAAGAAGCAAAACAAACCGACTGCACAACCGCTATAGAGGTTTAGTTAGATGTGATATTGTATCTTATGTTATACAGTATATCTGGATGCGTGATATCGTATCTTATGTTATACAGTATATCTGGATGCGTGATATCGTATCTAATGTTATACAGTATATCTGGATGTGTGATATCGTATCTTATGTTATACAGTATATCTGGATGTGTGATATTTTATGTTATACAGTATATCTGGATGTGTGATATTGTATGTTATACAGTATATCTGGATGTGTGATATTGTATCTTATGTTATACAGTATATCTGGATGCGTGATATCGTATCTTATGGTATACAGTATATCTAGATGCTTGATATCGTATCTTATGTTATACAGTATATCTGGATGCGTGATATCGTATCTTATGTTATACAGTATATCTGGATGTGTGATGTGATATATCTTATGTTATACAGTGTATCTGACTTCTCCCCTATAATGAATGAGACTTGTTCACAGTGTCACCCATGAAATTGTTTTAAGCTGTTTTAAAGCAATATTACCTTGGATCACATAGATAATGAGTAATAATTGGCAACTAGGCACAGCAACAAATCAACAAACCTGATAGTTTGCCTTTCATTTCCCAAACAAGGTGGGGTACAAATGGACCCCAGAGTTCTCGTACTGTGTCCGTCCTGACCTCCCCCCCCCATTCCCCTGGTGTTGAACACCACCTTCACGTTTGCGTAGAACCTGCAACTACTGGGTGCCACAGCCATTGAGGACAAGCTGCAGGACAAGGTCCCTGAGACCATCGAGACCCTCATGAAAGCTGACATCAAGATCTGGATCCTGACTGGGGACAAACAGGAGACAGCCATCAACATCGGTAGGAGCACAAGCCGAAACATCAATGTTTACCCTGCTACCCTGCCACCTCCCTCAGTAGAGGAGTCCCCATGCCACCTCCCTCAGTAGAGGAGTCCCTATGCCACCTCCCTCAGTAGAGGAGTCCCCATGGCTGGTCTGCTGTGTCGGTCCCTGCAGCCACACCTGTAGGAGGGTTTGGCTGGCGCTCTATTGAGGTCGTCATTGTAGAAGTTTATATGAATATTGTTGATGGCATTCAGGTCAGCTTGCATAAGGGGGGAGAAATGGGAAGCCTTTCAGGGGGCCAGCCACTAGGGGGAGCCCATGAGTATTTCAATGTGGATTGTCGTAGATTTGCTTTAGATAGGACCCATTTGGTAGAATCTTTCAGGGGACTGGCCACTAGGGGGAGTCCATGAATATGTCAGTGTGGATAGTGGTAGCTTTGGTTCGGCGTGGGCGCAATTGGGAAAATCTTTCTTGGGCTCTTTGTGCCACCCTAATTCCCCCAGGCTGTTGATAACGGATAATGCTACTTGGCCCTGCCGAACCAAACACCAGTGCAGTTGCCCTTCTTGGCATCCCCAACATTAAATCCTCCTTTCCTTACTCTACAGCCAACTGCTGATCCCTTTGCTAGGAAAATGGGCACCTGCCATGGCCTAGTAGTACTAGGCTGATTGCCCCACTTATTGGCCAAACTGGCGTGATTCCATTGGAGTTAAATTGTCAGAAAGGTAGCGTGAATCTGCACCTCTGGCAGAAGTATGTAGGTAAAGCAAGGGGCTGTTTTATAGGTCCATTATTTATGTTTTATTTAATTACCCTTTAGCCGAAATACATGAAAACAGCCTGCGGGGCCACAGTTAGAATGTTATGGACTGAAGGTGGCGCCATTTATGCAAGGTGCAGGCTCAGCCTCTTAATGTTTTACAGTATTTGCCTTTTAGCCCTAAATCCCTTTAGGGCCATTTTGTGAAAAGCCCTGTGATTTCTGGGTTCGGCCAACTGGGTCCCAGGGGATCTGAGGAACTAAATTGCCGTCTCCCGCCAGAAATGGGTCCCTGTGATTCAGGGTTTTTCGTCTCCGATTTGCTGCATTTCTTATGTCTTCTGAGCACATTCCACACGTCTGGATCGAGTACATGTTTCTTTTCTTGTTTTTACCCTCTCAAAGTTCCCAGAACAGCACGACAGGGGAATGGAAACCAGACCGGAAAGTCTCTTATTGGGATCATTTGTCACATGCAATTTTCAATGTTGTCGTTATGGTGGATTCATTGCTTTCAGGTTGCCAAATAATCTCAGGTCCACATAAGTCGCATTGGTGCTTTAGTAAGACATTCAATGCTGGTCATCCAGCTGTAATTATATAGATTTAGCAAAGCCAGTGGCGCCCTGAAACACTACACCCTCAAGACAAAGCTCACAGCTGTGCGGTTTAGATGTGTAATTCCTGAGGCTGGGTTTGTCCTTCAGAGATTCACCATGGCCTGCCATGCATATTTAGGAGGCAACATGCTTGGATTTGAAGCCTCTACTGCTCTGCCAAGACCCACCCTTGTGTGTGTGTGTGTGTGTGCGTGTGTGCGTGGACGTTTGTTTGTGCGTGTCTTTCACCATGACATTTGATCACAGATCATCTGCTGTTTGTTCCCCGTCCGCAGGACACTCGTGCAAACTGCTGACGAAGAACATGGGCCTCATGGTGATCAACGAGGGTACCCTGGACGTAAGTGTGATTCTGGCTCATCTCCTGGGTCTTGGGGCTCCTTATTAAAATGCCCAAGCCAGTTGAGGAAAGTCTTCTGTGTGCTCATGGAACACTTTGATGAATGCAATCTCACCAGAGGACCTCCAAGTCGTCTGTATCAACTGTAAGAATGATTTCTGAGTCACTTCAAGGGCAGATCAGCTCTAGCACACAAATGCGAGATAAAAATAAAGAGAACTGAAACTGGCAGTCACTTGAGAGTCCCCCCCATCGAAGGCACACCCGCAAAACTGACTCACTATAAAAGGCACGACAGATATTGTGGTGGTGCTGTGGAAATCACCACGCTGATCTTCACTATTTCCTCATCGTCCTATTGCAGAACTGCTGTATCCTTGCAGAAATATTTTTATGTTCCTTTCATGCCCAGTTTATGTGTAGTAGGTGTTATGGCTGCCGAGTGATGGCTCATTTAAATTATTAGGTTAAGTGAGAAAAAGACTGAGAGTGGGCCTTGGGAGCTGACCTAAGGGAGAGAGCGGGCCTGGGGAGCTGACCTAAGGGAGAGAGCTGGCCTGGGGAGCTGACCTAAGGGAGAGAGCGGGCCTGGGGAGCTGACCTAAGGGAGAGAGCGGGCCTGGGGAGCTGACCTAAGGGAGCGAGCTGGCCTGGGGAGCTGACCTAAGGGAGCGAGCTGGCCTGGGGAGCTGACCTAAGGGAGCGAGCTGGCCTGGGGAGCTAACCTAAGGGAGTGCCTTTCATGCTTTCAGAATAATCCCCCCCCCCTTGTTTTTTTGGGTTTTGTCATCGTGCCAAACTTGTACGGCTAAAATTCCTTTCAAACTGAAACGAGAGCCGCGCTTAAACAGTGTCTTGTGCAGGCCGGCCTGATTAGTATTATGATTTATTTGAGTTGCGACATCGGGGGTCTGAGGGGAAACCCGAGCTGAGTTCTCTCCAGGCCAGCTCTCTCTCATCTTCACTCCTCCTTTGTTTTTTTCCGCCCATCTTTCCTGCATTTGTTCGTTCGCTCACACGCTCTTCCCCACGCCCTCTCTGCTGGTGTCCACTCTTTCATGAGACACCTTTTTGTCTCAGTCAACAATGGCCCAGATAGTTACTTTTGATTTTTAAGATGTTGGGAGCACATTTGGGTATTCAGTTAAAGTGTAAATTAGAGGGATATGTGAAATATTCATTTGTAATTGGAGCAGAAATATTAGTACTGCAATGGGTGAGAAAGATTTGGTTCAAGGAAAAGTTGACTGAGAGAATATTGGCAGGAAATCAGTCATGTTAAAACATTCCGTCTCCTTCCTGTTGCATCTTTCCATCTGCCCAGAGGTGGCGCTGGCGTGTTCGGGGAGTGGTCCAGAGGGAGGAGTCGCAGCTGTGATGATGGACTCTGAATTCAGCTATCCTGTCTGTGGCAATAACACTCACACTGGATCAGATATACCTCACTAATGGATGCTGTCTTGTGAATTTGGGGCTAAGGGCAGCAGGAAGTCAGCAGACCGAGAGCAGGGTAGAAAGATGGAGAGGGGCCAAAGGGAAGTGGGGGTGGGGGGGGCAGGAAAATATGAGGCAGGGAGGGGGGGTCGCTGTGTTTTCCTGCTATTAGGAGCAATTAACTGATGTAGTGCAACAGAGGGAGGGAGAGAGAGAGAGAGACTGCCAACGACGACATGGCATGGGGAGGGGTGTGGGGGGGGGAGGGTTTGCATAGATCACATTTGAGGACCAAATTGTCCCCAAAATGTAGTAAAACCTGAAATTTCCCTACTTTTGGGAACATCTTTTGAGGTCCCCGTTTGGATAACATCAGTTTTATAAAAATCTGTGAATGCAATCAAAAAAGTAAAAATGCCAGAAGTCTTATATTTGTGTTGGTTACTTATGGTTAAAGTTAGGGCTGGGTGTGTGCGTGTGTGTGTGCGTGTGTGTGTGTGTGTGCGTGTGTGTGTGCGCGTGGTACTTGATCCACTTCAACTAAGATCCATTTGAGTATAAGTGCACAATTAAGTGTGATTATACAGGTTATCAAAAACCTGAATGAGCTACACTGAACAGGTGTGTAGTTTAGTAACAATAGAGGGAGGTGGGTGTGCCTGATTAAAGGGCGGACAGAGGCCTCTCTCATCCCCATAAAGACCTCAGGCTCTTCCCAAGCCGCTGACAGCCATAACAGGCTGACCGCAGGGGTGACGTGTCCCATTAACGGCCTTCCGCTTACATTCACATTTACCGCATTTGGCAGATGCCCTAGGCCACGCCACCCCTTTGATGGCTGTTGTTCACCTTACCGAGGCCACGCCACCCCTTTGATGGCTGTTGTTCACCTTACCTAGGTCACGCCACCCCTTTGATGGCTGTTGTTCACCTTACCTAGGTCACGCCACCCCTTTGATGGCTGTTGTTCACCTTAC
>JAODJW010000056.1:475778-487608 GCA_026777045.1 Hyperopisus bebe | reverse complement strand
CGAGGCCACGCCACCCCTTTGATGGCTGTTGTTCACCTTACCTAGGCCACGCCACCCCTTTCATGGCTGTTGTTCACATTACCGAGGCCACCCCACCCCTTTGATGGCTGTTGTTCACATTACCGAGGCCACCCTACCCCTTTGATGGCTGTTGTTCACATTACCGAGGCCACGCCACCCCTTTGATGGCTGTTGTTCACCTTACCTAGGCCACGCCACCCCTTTGCTTTCTGCTTCGCTTCCCCTTCTCCTTCAGGAGTCAATACCCCATATATGCTCAGCAGTTATTAATTTATTAATATTAATTTTCTGGAAGTTTCTAAAATAAGTCTTTCTAAACACCTCCCTCTACCTTCTGAAGCCATGCAATCATATAAGCAACAATCTGGTCCTAATCTTGATATCTGAAATTCTATTATTAATGGTGATTAGTTGTTTTTTTTTTGGGTGGGGGCGGTGGTACTTGTTGATTAATATCTTGAAGCGGGCCTGTTCACTGCTCAATCCGAACACTTCTGGGGAAACCAGGCCAAGCTGGGTCTGCGGCAGGTGTTGGCAAATTTCCCATCCTCCGTGGTGTGTGACTCAAGGCCCCGGAATGTTCTTCCTTCTGGCAGGGAAAGTGGAGGGTGCTGTTGTGTTAGAAGATGGGTTTCAGTCTCCAGTCCCCATTTCCCTGAAATAGCAGCCGGGATTCGTATCTGACCTCGGCCGCCTTTGACGCGCAGACGCACCTGTGGGCGGGTGAGGGGCCGTGGTGCGTCTGCATCTACATCAAAAGCCAGCGCTTTGCTCTGAAAGTCACACCCGCTTCTCATTGCTTCTTTGCAAATGAATGAATGAATGAATATGAAAGCTTTCAAATAGGCTCTCAGTCATGTTTATTTTACTCTGTCACTCCGGGTGGTTTCTTTGTCCAATGAAGTAGTTGCTGGTTGGCCTTTGTATTTTTTGCATTTTTATGACACTTGTATCTTGAGCGGTTTACATTAGAGGGAACAGTTGCAGTTTTAAAGCGTACTCTAGGATGTGCGTCCTCAATGCTCGCATTGTTAGCACAATGCTCTGCTTTTTGAGCTGCATTCTGAAGAATGTCTGCCTTGGTTAGTTTTTCTAATTATTAGTATTATTATTTTTTAGCCATTTGATATTGTGCAGGTGTTGGAGCACACAGACAGGGCTCTCGATGGCTGCCGTTTACAGCTCCCTTCTTCCATGTTTGGCGTCAGACACCTGCGTTATGTCAGGCAGCACTGAGACCCAGCCAGGAGGAGGAGCCTTTGCTTACAGTGGACATGAAGCACAGTCTGGGCACAACGGACACAAATTTTTTTTTTTTTTTTTTTTTTTTTTTTTTTTTTTTTTTTACAAAGCTTTTTGCAGTTTAATGAGCTTGCTTAGGCAAGCTGTCTTCTTTATTTTTTCGTTTTTTTTTTTTTTTTTTGCCGTGCGCGCATGGGTGCGTTTGTTTTACATTGTGGGGCCCAAATGTCCAAAGGACCTGTTATTTTGACCTTGCAAAGACCACCGTTTCAGTCAGTGCAAGAGGAAACTCAATTTTATAAAAATCTGTGACTGCAATCTGAAAATGCCAAAAGTCATGCATTTTCTTTTAAAGGTATGGGCTGGGTTGGGGTTAAGGGTGACATTGCCACTATTAGAGTTTTCCCCTTAGAAATGAATGGAGAGTCCCCACAAACATACAAAAACCTAATCTGTGTGTGTATATGTGCTCAGCCTTGAATTACAGAAATGGGAGCTTCCCATATAGAAGTGGAACATGGCCTTTCTCTCTATCTTTCTTTAAGCTGCTCAGAGAGTTGGAAACAGAAGGGGGTTTAGCTGAAATAGTCGTCATTCGAGTGGCCCGAATGTCATTTTGATCGGAGTGTCCCCTCTTGGCTCAACTGGAATGTTTTTGTCTACAAGTCAAAGAGGTCCCGTTTCCTTGTAAACCCATGCATCTGTAACATTAAACGACTGTGTCGGTCTTCTCTGTGGCATTCAGTAGGGGAGTATCCTCTAATCCGGATCAGAAACAATACTGACGGCTCACTCATGGGAGCTGCTTGTGATCTGCAGATATTCTGTGACCTTAAGTAGAATTATGTGTGTTTCTTGTGCCGTTCTGCTAACTTTGATCCACTAGTAGCCATTTGTGCTGCTTGGAAGTGAAATATAGTGATGCTTTAGAAACGGGTGCAGTTTGAAGTGCTTATGAAGACAGAAAGTATAGGTGGTGAAAGTAGGACTTCAATGACAGAAGTTTGTAACTCATAACCTGAACTGATTGTTGCCATCTTGTGGTCGACAAACACAGTGTGGAAGATGGAATCTGTTGGCCATCGTGAGTGAGTGAGTGAGTGAGTGACAATGTAGTCTTAAAGTGATTTCATTTTCAGATGACACGTTTCTGATTGTGTGTGTATGTACAGCTGTATGGAGTGCTATCCAAATCATGGGGCCCAACCCGTCAATCATTCATAAGTTGTGCTATCTTTTAGAAATTTACGATCCAATATTTCTTCAAAATGAGTCATCGCTGATTAAAATCTTCCCCTTTTAATCAGGAGGTGGATGTAATCCAGGTTTCCCACTGAAGCCTTTCAGCTTCCTGCCAGCTCCGCTTCAGCTGGGAGAAAAAGAATTAAATTAAAGCCAGACACTCGCGTTGGTGCTGAAAAAGTCATCTTTGATCAAATAGTACTGAGGAATGGAAATTCTAAGCTGGTATTTTAAACACGCAGTATTGATATTCAGCATTTGTTTTACAGACAGATCAGTACTGAGGACCAGCGCATAATCATTTGAAATGTCAGTGATTTATCCATCAATCCTCTGTAATTGCTTATCCAGTATAGGATTCTGATAAACCTGGATGCCATCCAGGAAGGGTAGGGAATAAAGCAGAGGGCGTCCATGATGAGGTGCCGGTCCGTCGCAGGGATGAGTCTGGATGCCATCCAGGGAGGGTAGGGAATAAAGCAGAGGGCGTCCATGATGAGGTGCCGGTCCGTCACAGGGATGAGTCTGGATGCCATCCAGGGAGGGTAGGGAATAAAGCAGAGGGCGTCCATGATGAGGTGCCGGTCTGTCACTGGCACTCAGACATGGAATCTTAGCCATCCATCCATCAATCTATCCATCCATCCGTACATCTCTCCATCCATTTATCCATCTATCTTCAGTACCCGCTTATCCTTTTCAGGGTTGTGGGGGATCCGGAGCCTGTACCAGAGGATATAGGCACAAGGCAGTGAACAACCCAGGATGGGGCACCAACCCATTGCAGAGCAATAGAATGACACACAAAAATCAAGTTCTGAGTTAAAAAGTTTGTTGACATGCAGTGTCACTGGGTGCTTTTTAATTAGTAACAAATTTGCAGCAACATAAAACACCAAACATTTGTGTTTAGTGTCCTTTTAGGAGCCAGTGACTATAATTGCAGTTAATAGCAAAATGACAAAAACAGAATAAAAAGAAAAAGTCTTTGTGGAAGTTGTGTGCAGATATGTAAAAGCAATTAATTAGCAGCATTTTTCAGAATTAATAAAGCATCCCAAGACTGTCTGTGACACTGCATGTGTGTGTTGTACAGGAACTGCACAGATCCAGTGAACAACATGCTGTTTTGTGCTCCTTTGAGGAAAAAGTGTGAAACTCTAGGCACTGCTCTGCAGAGGCTTGAAATTCTACAGACTGAAGTGATTTTCACTGAGAATGTTTACCCTGCCCTGTGCTTTGGTACAGTATTATTGTCACTGCAGTACTGTAGTATAAGACACGCTCTTCCCGTCCGGCTGCAGGGCACCAGGGAGGCCCTGAGCCGCCACTGCAGCATGCTGGGAGACGCCCTGCGCAAGGAGAACGACTTCGCCCTCATCATCGACGGCAAGACCCTGAAGTACGCCCTGACCTTCGGGGTGCGCCAGTACTTCCTGGACCTGGCGCTGTCCTGCAAGGCGGTCATCTGCTGCAGGTGATCTCAGGGGCAATTCGAGGAGGTGGGGAGGCATAAGAGGGGCCATAATTCATACAGAGGAGTCAACCTTGTCATTAACCAATCATATGATTTGAATGGGTGAGTGGTGGGGAGGGGGCACTTCAGGGGCCAGTCAGATTTCAGCTGCCCCCCCCCCCCAAACAATCCCTGGGTGACCACAGGGGTTCCTGGATCAAGAGCCCAACTGGTTTTAAAGCTACAAATGCTTTGACGTTGGAGCAGTGTGCTGTGCCTTTTGCTTAAACGCCCCTTATATCACTCTTCCGTAGCTTCTGTTATTTAATACAGCATGTAGCTTGTTATTTCAGCATCAAACTGAGACCGTGTATCCAGGGGAGCCTCTGGATCAGGGCTGAACACGCCTGGCCTGACCTACCCAGACCTACATGTGTCTCATGTTTGCCTTATAATCAGGTCCAGTATGGCAGTCTGGTTAAGTTCCCCTCCCTCATCCATTTCATGCATTATAAGTTTTGGTCCCATTTCACATTACTAGCAGATAAATGCGCCCATTCGGTGCCTCCGTTTCTCGGTTACGGCACGGAGCGACTCAGCAGTGCGGCAAGAGCCAGACGCCCCCCCAATATTCTAATTGGTGCTGACAAATCTGAGGTGGACTCCTGGTTACATGTGACCAAATTACGAATGCCCCCCCAACCCAGAGTAAGACACAATTTTCATCACCATCATGAACCAGCCACCCCCCCCACTGCCTTTTGCTCTGGACGCTGTCCAGTCTGACCCATCAAAGCACATTTTCTGCACAGAGGTGGATTTCCAGCCTGCTGTGTTTGATTTATGGTAAACCTTCCGTATCGATACTGCAGAATAATCACCGATGTTGTGTAATCTTACCCAATAGCTATATAAACATTAGAGGCCCGACAGGCAACATCATTCTGCTGTCATCATCTTTCTGTCTTTTGGATTAATCTGATGTCTTCTGTACCACATGTGTGCGTACACACACACACACACACACACACACACACCATCATTATATTTAGTCTTTGTGGGAAACAAAGGATCGGAGGGTTACTTACAATTTAAAAACATGTCACTCAAAAACCTCTGAAGCCTCTATACCGCATACCACCTCAGAAAGTATTACGCTCTCTGCATACTGCCTCAGAAAGTATTACGCTCTTCGCATATCGCCTCAGAAATTATTACTCTCTGTGTACCACCTCAGAAAGTATTACGCTCTCCGCGTACCAACATCCAGAAAGTATTACGCTCTCCGCGTACCAACCACCAGAAAGAATTATGCTCTCCGCGTACCACCATCCAGAAAGAATTACGCTCTCCGCATACCAACATCCAGAAAGAATTACGCTCTCCGCGTACCGCCTCAGAAAGTATCACGCTCTCCGCGTACCACCATCCAGAAAGAATTACGCTCTCCGCCTACCGCCTCAGAAAGTATTATGCTCTCCACGTACCAACATCCAGAAAGTATTACGCTCTCCGCGTACCAACATCCAGAAAGTATTACGCTCTCCGCGTACCAACATCCAGAAAGAATTATGCTCTCCGCGTACCACCATCCAGAAAGAATTATGCTCTCCGCGTACCACCATCCAGAAAGAATTACGTTCTCCGCGTACCACCATTACCGCATTGTGCCTGACTGATACTGGGTAAGAGCTTCTGTTAAGTTCACTGCACATGCGTTATCGTTTGACACTTCCTCTCTGCATGCTCGTGTTTGCTGCACATTTGGTTGTTGCAGTGTTGCTTCTGGTGGAAATTTCCTCATATTCTTTCTTATGTTTAGTTTTTAGACGCTTAATTACATTGATAGCATTATATGAGCCTGATTCTTGATATTGTAGGACAGTGCAGTCTGCAGTGCTTAGGATTTCATTGTTAACTCCGAAGTGGCTCCACATCACATATATTACTCCATTGATTTTGCTCGTTAATGATATTGATACGTCATTACCTATACCTATATACGCTGGTACTATAGGCATATCGGGTCATTGCCCTGAGGCTCAAATATGAAGACATGAGCATACTGATACTAATACCTCCCTACAGGACAGCGTTCCTGTTAAGTTGCTTTGTTTCTGAACTGTAACAGCCTGCTTTTACACTTCTCCCCCACAGGGTGTCGCCGCTTCAGAAGTCTGAGGTGGTGGAGATGGTGAAGAAGCAGGTGCGGGTGATAACACTGGCCATCGGGGATGGTGCCAACGATGTGGGCATGATCCAGACGGCCCACGTGGGCGTGGGAATCTCCGGCAACGAGGGACTGCAGGCAGCTAACTCCTCTGATTACTCCATCGCTCAGGTGGGCAGTGAGGCATCCCCTTCATCTGCTGCAGCTCGCAAACTGCGCACTTGTGTTTTATTATAGCAGCTCATTCCGTGGAGCTATAGGACCAGAGCAGAGACAGCAGGCGGTGATTTGATCCTTCCATCCATCAGCGATTCCTGAATGGGCCTGATTCTGCTAGATCTGTGCAAATCGTTAAAATATGGACAAAAAATCCAGCTGGCTTCAAGGCATTTAACATTATTTATTAAATGCAATTGCCGCAATTTTGCGTGCATACTTATGTCAGTTTGCATTCAGACTTAACTAATTCCTTCGATTCTTCTCAGCGGTGCTGCTGACTGATGTTTTTGGGAATCCTAAAGTGCTTTTGCATGTAATGGCTGTTTTTCTGGGCCCCATTAAGACTTTCCTTGAGCCTATGGATAAGCGATTTGAGTGTGTGCTTCCCCGAGACTGCGGAATTGGCTGGTTCTGTCCCTCGCTGTTCTCAGTAACCTCTGAGTGGTTCATGTGGCCCTTTGCAGGAACTTCCACACCCCCGTCGCTTTACCTCATGCAGTTGCTTACCTCAGTGGGCTTCTCCTCACCAAACCAGGTCCCCATATTAGCCTGATCGTAAGCAGCCTGAAGCTCTTTTCCTCCATTGCATTGTATTCATTTCACTGGCCCACAGCATGCGTCCCCTGGGTCAGCCCACATAGACCCCAGTAGGATTCATCCCAAAATTCCATCCAGCTCAATGAACAGTTATGCTTCTGGCTTAGTGAAGAACCAGGCCCATGCAGTGAATTTTCATTGCAGCAGCTCCTCAATAAATCGTCCTATTTACTCTCCTTTGCGTGGCCACCTTGTACCGAACCTTATGGACGCATCTGTGCCAGTACTGAAGGTACTGGTACCTTGAGGTCTCTCCTGGGCTAGCAGACAGTAGACCAAGGAAGGCCCATCCCCCCCGATTTCCCAGAGGCCCAGCAGATTTATTGTATGGGTGTTGGCTGATGGGCTGCCGTTAGCAGCTCCCCCTGGACCAGCATCAGACGAGGGACAGAACTTCACGTGTGAGCAAGAGAAAATGTTATCTGGGAACAGAGCGAGCACCAGCAGATTGATTTTGCCATCATCCTTAAACCAACCTAGGGTGCACTAAATCACCTCCCAAGTCTTAAAAACCTAGTTATTTTCTTCGCTTTCTTTATTATTTTTTTTCTTAAAATGATTTCAGATTCACTGGACTTTCTGTGTACAACTTAATGCCGAAAGCCAATATAAATGGATCCTCATGTAACATTTTAGTGAATTTTCACTTCAAGCATTTTGTTTGGGACAAAAACCCTTTTTATCGGTGGGAAAGATTTGTTCTATGATGTTATTATTATACCACTAGCCTTCACAAATGCCTTATATCCATTTGAATCTTTCATATGTGATGAATTTCAATATTTTTCCACATAAAACTCATTTTGCATTTGGTTTTAAAACATCGTTTCGGTTTAAGGAGCATGTACAAGGTTATTAAAATATATCTTGTTTCTGTACTTCGACTTTTTTGGTTAGGCCTGTATCAGCAGTATGACACCCTTCACTGCTTATCTCTCCTGAAGAGTTGCTTGAATTCCTGGTATCGTTGTCATAATGTATTAATTAGCTGAAGACCCAGGCAGTTCATCCATTGAAGTTGGGGAGTGATATCTTTTATTCAATATTTCCCTTTAAAGTTAGCAAGGGTATTTGCTTATCTGAATCCATGCTTTTACTCTGTTTTGATATGATTATCTCTTGCAAAGTAACTTTATTCTCTCGCATTCCTTTGATCCCCCCCCCCTCCCTTACTCTTTCTGCTTTATAGTTCAAGTACCTGAAGAATCTTCTTCTAGTTCATGGGGCCTGGAACTACAATCGGGTTGCCAAGTGTATCCTGTACTGCTTCTACAAGAACATTGTCCTCTATATCATCGAGGTAGGACCGCCATCAGCGCCACAATCTGGCACTCTAAGCCTAATCGCTGATATGTAATTATCCTCATTCTTTAATGGCGGTTTAAAAGCTTTTAAATGGGACCTGAACCCTCGACAGGTGGACTGTGTGTGCTTGTGGGGGGTCGAAGGGAAGTTATGGAGCTTGCTTACCAATGTTAGATTTATGAAGCGCATTACAAGACACACAAAGCGCTTTACAGAACCAATGGGGAGCCACTTCAATCTCACCTCTGTGTAGAACTCACCTGGGTGATGCTATGGCAGCCATTCTGCACCACACAATAGCTAAGGTGGTAAAGGAGCCAGAGAGAATTCACCACTTAGACGGAACACTGGCTGTAGAGTTGTGTCAGTAAAACCTTGACTAATTTTTCTGAAATCAAATGCCTGAAACTCTTCTAGTTGCTGTTAATAACAGAATGCATGTGTTCTAGGGGTGAGAGTGATTTTTTTCATCATTGTTCCATTTTACTAGAATGAACAATGAGATGATTTTACGGGCCTGGGTATTACAGAAGCAGATGGCAGATGGACCTCTGCTCTTTGAAATATCTTCATCTGGGTCAAATGCTACAGTGAGCTCTGCAGCAGACAACAGAAGAGAACAGTGTAACCTTTCAGCAGCTCTGCAGAAACTAAGGAAGACACACACACACACACACACACACACACACACACACAAATCCTAGGAATATCAGAGGAATTTACAGAGGAATAGTTGCATAACTGGATGCCGAACGTCAAGCCAGCAGACATAAACATGTAAGGTTTTGAAGTCTTTGTGTGAATTTTTTTTCTTTGCTTTGCTTATTTAGTTTCTCTGCTGATTAGAAATCAGCCGTAACCCTTGACCCCCCTGAAGTCTTTACGCAAGTCTCAACTCTTCAAACAGGTGGCAGCTTTTGAAGTTCAACACGACTGCCAGCTGTTTTCCCCTCCATGCATGCTATCTACATCTTCATGGGTTTGACGAGTACTGTTGGCTGTAACCCCTCTCAGAACCCTGCCCTATTGTTAAGTAAATCACATAAAGGCCTTAATGACATGTTGGGCAGTAATCCAGCTAATCTTTGAATGCTCCGTACTGCCTGTAATCATGTGGACTTCAGTTAGAAGAGAAAAGCCACTCAAAAGCACTCATGCTTTATTGCTCCTGATGCGTCTCAGTGGAGAGCAAACCCTCCTCTCAGACTGGGCTGCGTAGCTAAGCTGCACTGGGCTGTACTGTCTCAGGGCTTCCTCTCAGACTGGGCTGCACTGGGCTGTACTGTCTCAGGGCTTCCTCTCAGACTGGGCTGCACTGGACTGTACTGTCTCAGGGCTTCCTCTCAGACTGGGCTGCACTCGGCTGTACTGTCTCAGGGCTTCCTCTCAGACTAGGCTGTGTAGCTAAGCTGCACTGGGCTGTACTGTCTCAGGGCTTCCTCTCAGACTGGGCTGCGTAGCTAAGCTGCACTGGGCTGTACTCCAGACATGTCCTCTTTTTGTGGTCTTAAAAATGGCTGAAATGTCAAGGATTTCTCTTTGTTTCGTTTGCTTTCAAATGCCAGAATACTTTCTGCGTGAATATTTGCATTGCTGTGATACTTCTCTTTGCATCATGCCCCCAGTGGCCTCTTTTTGCACAGCAAAATGTGACACTAAACGTCATGCCCCAAAATGTTTGGAATTTGTTGGCTATTCAGGTAGAGGTGGGTGGAGACAAAGTTTTGCAGGGGAGGAGATAACCAATGATAAAACCCTTTGGGTAAACAAACACCTTTGCCACTTGTTTCAATAATAGCACTCTGGCCTTGTCCTAATAGGTCTTACTCAGGACCGAATGAACATAACATGACAAACTCAGCTGCCTTTAATTAGCAGAGCAATTTTAAACATAAAGAAACATGAACAGAGAGGATGACTGAACTCCTTTATTAAACCGCGTACAGCCACATTTCACCACAAAGCACCTGTGTCAAACGTGGACCTGGTGAGGACAAGCGGAAACATTATCGCTTTACTGCTGCGAGACCCAGTGTAGCTAAAGATGATTCCGGGACCCTCTGAAATATCACTCATTTGGCCAAACTTGAATTCCAGCCACTCCTCTTGCCTTTTATAATGTTCTGGTGCTCGTGCACTTTGGGTTGAAGCCTATTTCTTGTAGCATATTTCATGGCCCAACACTGACTTTAGGAACAATATACCTTTTCTGTGATATTCATTTAGTTTTTAGTAGAGGTGATTTTCAATGTACGATGAAAAACCAGTGTAACATCAGAGTGTGACATTTAAGGGCTGTAAAAGGAGTTTCTCACATCTCTCCAATCCTCTAGCAATAATAAATCCTAGATGGGGGGGGTTAATTGCAGACCAAACCGCATTTCTCTGCCACAAGGTCAAAACAACAGGTTTGTTTCGCATTGTGGGGACATTTGGTATTACATTTGGGCCTCGCAATGTAATATATATACAGAATCCACATACATATAGATACACACACATGGTATCATTTGGTCTGATATACATATAGACATCAACACACACTATTGTGTCATGTTTATAAGATGGCTGAATACATTTCTACACAGATAATATTACTAACCATGGCGTAGCATGCTAGCGAAAATCCCATTGCATATGGTTTAAATGCACTTTTTTCAGTGTGGAAGATCCAGAGATCTCTGATCCGCGACGTTCCCCAAAGCGGAGTGTGATACCTCATTGCTCACAGTTCGTGCGTTTGAACAGTCATAGAGTCAAGCCAAGGGAGCCTAGAGCGAGACAGGCTGTTTGATGAATCATGTGTTCTAATCCTCGAGTAGGCTTGTAGACGATGTTACGGCATGGATCAGAAGTCTTCTAAAACCATATTTTCTGTGTCATCATGTAGCATTATCCTGTCCAATCCACTCGCCTTGCCTGTAATGCTTGTTTTACGGAAGGTTAAGTTGACCTGCACATCATCAGTAACTTTTAGCTTCTCATGCATGTCTTTTTCTTCGCATATCTTCTGGCTAATATTTGTGGTGCCACGTGGTGCTTTTTGAAGTTTATCAGAAAGGATGTCAAGTCTGTCACTCCCCCTCCCTCCCCTGTTAACTGGGATCGAAATCATTCAGGAAAGCTGGACGTGTCGCGTCTGTGCACTGTGACGAAAGCTGGACGTGACGCGCCTGTGCACTGTGAGGAAAGCTGGACACGTCGCGCCTGTGCACTGTGAAGAAAGCTGGACGTGACGCGTCTGTGCACTGTGAGGAAAGCTGGACGTGTCGCGCCTGTGCACTGTGACGAAAGCTGGACGTGTCGCGTCTGTGCACTGTGAAGAAAGCTGGACGTGACGCGCCTGTGCACTGTGAGGGAAGCTGGACGTGACGCGCCTGTGCACTGTGAGGAAAGCTGGACGTGACGCGCCTGTGCACTGTGCCGGTTGCCTCTCACTGCGCCCTCCTGACGTATGTGTTCCCACATAAACAGAAGGCTTGGCGGTTTGCTAAGAGCAGCCTCGTGCCTCAGGACGATGAGCTAATTGTGACTGAGTGAAGGTCCGGGGGCTAATGCGCCTGATTATCATTTCTGCT
>JAODJW010000056.1:460626-475678 GCA_026777045.1 Hyperopisus bebe | reverse complement strand
GCGGAGGGAAGGCCCGGGGGGTAATGCCCCGGATTATCATTGCCCCCCCCCCCCCCCCCCACCACAAGCTATCAGTGATGGGAAACAGGCGCTCCTGTATGATAGTGCTGATGCTCCTGCTGTCGTTCCGGCTCCCTACTCACGTCCAAATCGCTCTCTCCCCTCCAGATCTGGTTTGCCTTCGTCAATGGCTTCTCGGGTCAGATCCTGTTTGAGCGTTGGTGCATTGGCCTTTACAATGTGGTGAGTCCCTCATACACCACTGGGCTAACGTGTCCCCTTGGTGACTCTACTTAATGACTATTGTAACTTAGCAAATAATTACTAGTTGTCATTGCAAGGTGTCATATTTTAGTACCTAGTGAGCTCATGAAAATATGTCTGGTTTTTCAGAAGTTCACTCATCTAACATGTTTTCTGCTAAGAAAAATGCCTTCATTGTCAAGCGAACAATAATATTCCATCATCACATGTCCCTTCAGCAAAGTGTGACCCATTTATCTGGCATCTCTGGAGCAGGAGGGGGTTCCACAAAGCAAGGTTTTGAAGTTAGCTGGGTTAACTTAAGCTAGAAGTGATGATTGTCCGATAAGAGTTTAGGTAAGGAGAATTCCTACTGGACAACTATGACTTCAAGCTTAAGGTAACCCAGCTAACTGAGAACTTCTGCTTTGTTGAACGGTTGGGGTTAAGGGCCCGATGGTGATATGATTACTCTTCCAGCCATGGGATCAGAACCTTCCGGATAGAGCAGGGGTGGCCTATCTTATCCACAAAGGGTCGGTGTGTATGCAGGTTTTTGGGATAACCTGTAGGTCAGCTGTTCAAACCCGGGTGTGAGGACTCTTCAGCCAATCAGTCCTCTAATTAGTAATCTAATTAGGGAGCTGCAGCAAAAACCTGCATACACACCGGCCCTCTGCGGATAAGATTGGCCACCCCTGGGTCAGAGGCACTGTTGAGCCACACAACACCTGAAAATGGAAATGCCGAGTATCGAACCCAGGGTCTCCTACATGCCAAAGCACTTGTTCTACCACTGAGCTACATTCCCTGATGTTGCTGGAAACAGGAGGTGAAACACCAGTGTGGTACCACCACTGTAAAAAAGATACATGTAGGCAGCATATTTGATGTCAGTATTTTTCATGATCTCAGATGAAATGTGTTCTAGTGAGAATGTAACATTCTGTTCTGTCTGTTACTTGACCACCTTTCCTGGCCAGGGATTGCCTGTTTCAGGCCGCAGGGTGGGGACACATTGGATAAACAGAGGATAACAGTGGCCTGCGCTGTCGGGGTGGGGTGAACGGTGACATTGCAAGGCCTCTGATCTGTGTGTTTCCCCGGCAGCTTTTCACCGCCCTCCCCCCCCTGACTCTGGGCATATTTGAGCGCTGCTGCCAGAAGGAGAACATGCTGAAGTACCCCGAGCTCTACAAGACCTCCCAGAATGCCATGGGCTTCAACACCAAGGTAACAGCTGGCTGAATGGTGGAGTCCAGGTCAACTGTATTCTTCTTCTGAGCCAGATGTTCAAATTCCTGTAAAGCCTGTATAGATTCCCTCAGAGAACCGCAGTCTGTCACATTTCAGCTGTTACACTGCATATCTCCATGTCTCTGTCTCAGTTCAAATCATTACAGCTCAGTGATGGATTATTGGACTGACTACATCCCTAACAAACTTAGAAACAATCACACAAGACAGTTAATCCAATATTGATTGTAGCAAGCAAAATAATAACATCTAAAATGATGATATTTTTCCATTTCTCCACTGAAAAGGTCGGCTCTCTGCTGATTGCGTGTTGCAGTGGATAAGATGCCTGTCCTCGTTTGCCTGTGGCAGCCAGTCTGTGTCACTCACAAACTGACTGTCAAAAATAAAGGAGGAGGTTGCTTTCAGTCTCATATGCACAACAACAAAACATTATTAGCCAAATGAGAACTTGATAGGCCAGCATTTCAGCTCTCCCCTTGGCATTGAACACAGTCTTCAGTGATGGATACTGAGGCATCGAGGTTTGAATATCAGCAAAAAACAGAGGAAGGCCATTATGAAACTGTGATAGACTATGATACTCTGCCAGGTCAAATCAGGTTTTCAACCACAATAAAGGTCAGGTGTAGAAGAAATGGATAAAAACTGCAAAAGTTTATTACAAATAATAATGTGGAAAATTTAGTTAGATCAAATCGAACTATCAATTCCTCTGCTGGTAGCTTATCCACTGTCTTCAGAACTTTTTTGTCACTCGGGTCCGTCTGTATTGTGTGTTCAGACAGCTGTCAGTGTGACTTACAGCTTCTGACAGTGAAGAGAGTGAACTGTGTGAAATCGCTCTGCCATTCCCGTGATGCCCTTCCCATGAAACCAGGAGTGTAGAAATTAGCCCCTCCCTCTGCCATTAAATTCACTTCCTGTGTACGTCACTTTCTCAGTCCGTTAACCCCTTATTGTCCAGTGTGTGTCCTTCAACTCTTTACTTTCTCACTTTGATCTGCTAAAGTCCTGCAGAAATTCAGAAATCTAATTAACATAAATCCTCTGAGCACCGAACGCTGGTTTCTTTTTGACATGATTATGGGGATTTCTTTGGCCTGCATTTTTCCGCTGGATATGGTCTTATTTAAATCTCTTAGCATTGCTGCAGCTGGACTTCATAGAGGCTTTTTAGTAAGAAATGTTTGCAGCTGCCTTCTGTGTTTCTGAACAGTGTGCTTTGCAGCTGTGGAAAGAAAGAAAATCACTGGTTGGATTATTTATGTTACATTACCTTTATCTGCTGTTTTTGGCCAGATTCCCTCATAATGTAAATTTGGGGTTTTACCAGTGATATAGAAACTCGTCCAAAGTGGACACGGGATCACCGTATTTCCCAAGCCTTTTGCAGTCTCAATACTTCTACCCATAAACGTTGAGCTGTATAATCTGTGTCACTGTTGCTTATTAATGCAGTCAGACCTCGGACATTCACGTGCTTCAGTTCCAGTACCCGTCATGAATGAGGAGGATTCACGGATGTTTGGTAGAATCACTAAAAATGGTAATATGTGCTTATTTCTATAGTTTAAACCCTAAATATGACCAAAGTCTTGCTCCCAAAACACTTTAATTTCATTTAAAAGTTAGCTTAAAGCATTACCTTAAAAAAAAAAAAAATTGTTGTAAAAATAGAGTACAGTATCGCCTAACGGCTATTTGTCACACTAGCACATTTACAGTACAGTATATTAATGTTACCCCTACTAATTCATAGAACACGGCATTGCCTGCCGTTTTATTTTGCATTCACAGTAAAGTAAAATGAGTAAACGAACAGGACTGTAAACTTATTGACAGAAGTCATATACATAAAGGTACAATTCAATAAAATACGTAAAGCAAAAACGTACTATGCATACAAGGTACAGGTATTCAATCAATTCAAAATTACGTAAAGATGTACAGAAATAATAAGTTGTAAAAATACTATGTGTGCGCTAACCGCGAAAAAGAGAGAACAAAAACATAAACATTAAAAATATTTAATAAACAGTAGTATGGGTACTCACCAATGATGAATATTGATTTAAGATAATGACGATTATGAATTAGCTGCGCAGTATGGTGAACATGAAAATGACTGCATACTGTAGCGTACATGAGGAGTTACAGCTCCTCAGAGTCTCCCTCTTCAGCTGTGGGTTCGTGGGAGCATTTGGGTTTGAATTTACGTTAATGTGTACTTACTATTACAAAATAGTAAATTAACTGTTTTCTAATATTTATGTAACCATTAGTGTTTTAAAGGGAATAAACTTTGCGAATGGGATTCGCATCTTGTAAAGATACAGTACAGTATGTACATAAAAAGGAACATTTTCATAAGAAAGCCATGTTTTTTAAGGGATTTTTTTTTAACTGATTTATATTGTATGTCTTGAACTTTCCCTAAAAACACAGTAGAATCTTTATGAACTAAATTTTTCTTACCAATTTTACACTTAAAAGCATAAAAGCTCATAAATTATTATGAAAATTAAACATAAACACTTCTGTAGGGTTTTTCGAGGATTTGCGAAAAAATCACGGATGCAAATAAGTTCGGTTCCAATGAAATTTTTATGGATCTGTGAATTCGTGAATCACGAAGTGCAAATGCACGAGGGCTGACTATATTTTACTTTAATGTTAAAACACTTGTTAATATTTTAACGTTGATATTAATCTAATTTTTTAATGATTATTGACTGTATGCTCATGAGCTTCTACTGTTACAGAAGCAAACCAGCAGCTCCAAATTGCCGTCCGTAACCCACATGTTTCTCCAGTGATTGACCCTCGCATGCACTAGCTCAGGAAAACATACACTAGAGACCCATGCATGTGGTACAGTCCCAAAAGCATGTGTGGCTCTGTCGGTTAGGACAGTGTGTCTGTCACCAAATGGTCCCCGATTCAATCCCATGGTCGGCAAAGTGGGTTCATTCTTGTTCCCATAAGCAAGGCCCTTATATCCCATTGATCCAGGGACTGGCTGACCCCCTACTCTCTCAATTGTATACCGTTTTGGATAAAAGTGTCCCATAAATAAATCAAAATGTAAATAACTGTCTCTCTCATCCTGCCAGGTGTTTTGGGCCCACTGTCTGAATGGTCTCTTCCACTCAGTCATCCTCTTCTGGTTTCCTCTGCAAGCATTCCGCCATGGTAACGCCATCCTTGTATTTGTTTGTGTGTACACATTTTCCTGATCTCGTTGGCATATTTCAGGCCCGGGCTGGGAATTTTGTGTGGTATTACAATAATATGTACTAGGAGCAGAGGACAACCCCAAATAGGCTAGGCTGTTTGCAATTGTGGGACGCCTCAGTTTGTGATTGATTGGCTGTTTAAACCTCCTCACATTGGTCAGAGACCACATGACAAAGCCTTATTGGCCGTGACTGACAACATGAACAAACTCTGCTGCATTTTGGGATGCCTCTTATACATTAGAGTAGATGTATTCTGGAACTAATATTGGAAACACTAACATTGGAAAAACATTAGACAAACATTGTATGAAATCTACAGCACAAGAAATGTATTTTACTTATACCCTAAACTGCACATTAAATTTCAACATACATGCAGCCAGTATGTTCTTCAGTGCCAAGAGAAGATGTGATGATTTTATCACGGTGGGTTTCCAGAAATATGACTGCTGTCATTTTTACCCTAATACTCTAAAGTTTTTCACCTCAGTCTTTGGCAGACCAGTATGACAATTTCAGACTCCATAAAGAAGAGGGTTTTAATACTGTTGGTTATACTTGTTCATGGTTTAACTGGGAACAGCTCCAAGTATCTCTCTTACACAGCTGACTGCACTAAACAGACGTTTTAAAATGGTGAGCACATTAAACAGATGTTTCAAAATGGTGAGTTTCAAGACATGTGGAATTGAAACAATTGAACAGTCTTCCCCTCACTAACTGAAAAGAATTAGTCTACAGCTGTCAAAACCATGGCTGTTTTAAAAAGGTTTCAGTACAAGGAAACAATCAAGGAGAATAAAAATAAGTCATTTACTGAAATATCAGACAATATTACAAATTAAACATGTCATTAATCACTAATCCATGTTTTGTGTTTTATTATTGTACTATTGTACTAGGGATGTAGACGTAAAGGGTTTTACAAGTCCGAAATATTCAAAAACATTGAACTCCATTGTCCTGCCACAGTCCAAAGACGAGTGGTTAGGTTAGCCGGTATCTCTGAATTAGCCGCAGAGTATGACTGTCTGTCTGTGTGCATTGCAACTGACTGCCATCCCATCCAGGGCATAGTCTGCAAAGTATTGGCTTTTGGGCCGGCTATGGGTCAGTCTTTATGTGCAGCTTTGGACTCGGGTTAGTTTTTCATACGCGATTTGTTTTTTAAATGCGCAAATTGCTTTTTGCACTTGCTTGGCCCTTTGCTCATTTACGTTCTCCTTTCTCTCACGTCAACCAGCTATCTAATAAGCATGCGACTAGCAATGAAAGTGATACGGCAAAAGCTCGCAAATGTCTCCGTATGCGTGTAGACTAATACTCCCACTATTTCAGGATCAGGTCAGGTTCAAGTTTTAGATCTGCTAGTACTATTCAGGCGGGGTTGGGTTTGCTCTCAAAGTCTTGGGTATGGGCCAGACTTGGGCTTTAATTTTGACCCCTACAGAACTCTACTGCAGGCCCCCTATGACCCTAACCAGATAGATAGATGGATAGATGGATGGATGGATGGATGGATGGATGGATGGATGGATAGATAGATGGATGGATGGATGTCTTTATTGTCTTATACAATAGTGTCCAGTTACATCCGTAACTCCAGTTAGAAGATGGATGGAAAATTTGTGTTTCTTTGGTAGATACGGTGTTTGGGAGTGGAAGGACAGCAGACTATCTTCTCCTGGGGAACATGGTCTACACGGTGAGTCTTTGGACATGCACACTTCATCTGACCCATTAAGGACACAGAGTATTGTGCCAAGAAGGTTAAAATTTACTTCTTTTTGTTTTGCTGTGTTTTCAGTGGAGTAATGTATCAGAGTATTTTCTCCTATGCTGGACATAACCTCATAATCATCATTCATTTGATCTTAATGTTTCTCCTCTAGTTTGTGGTTATAACTGTTTGTCTGAAAGCTGGACTGGAAACCTCATCTTGGACTATGGTATGTATGTTCCCCTCCTGTTAGGTTTAGCTTTGCAACCAAAAAAAAATTGTGGTGATCAGCCTTTTCTCTGAAGCTTGACTGTAATACAGATTCTGTAGTCATATGTTGCTAATATGGGACACAGTGAGATTCTGCAGACGCGGATGATGGTAATGTTGTTGGCCTTCTAAAAGCTTTATTCATGCATTTTAAGGACATTTGTGTTGACTTGTTCCCTGCAGTTCAGCCACATTGCCATCTGGGGCAGTATTGGACTGTGGATAGTGTTCTTTGGCATATACTCCTCCCTGTGGCCCTTTATACCCCTGGCCCCGGACATGTCTGGAGAGGTAAGAGGGGGGTAAACGTGGCATCTGGGGGATTTCTGGGTAATGGTCCTAGGGCCAAAGAGCCTTCAGGACACACTGGCAAAGTGCTCGCTGCATATTAAACTGCCTCTTGTCAAATCCTGCTCAGTGCACCGTCCTGCTCTGGACCGGTCTGGTTGGGGGACAGGGAGGGGGGATGGCCACTGGGTTCAATGAACAAAGCATGTAGATACTTTGCAAACTCCATCTATTTCTCAGTTAACAAAGTCAAACAACTGGATGTATTTCTTAATGAAGAATACTGTTGCTAAGACTTAAATCTTACTCTGTTGTTCCCAGTGTCTAACCAATATGTCACCTGGCTGGTTATGCCAGACTTTTAGTGGATTATTTTCATAATGTTAGAGAGGAAGTGAAGTGTTTAGACCAGTTCCTGAAAAGTGGAATTATGCATGAAGAGAAACACAACGTTTCTCTACACAATATCGGCACATTCCACTACCCACAGAAAGTCCAGTAGAAGGTCTCTCTGGATTAATAAATACTTAAGAAAACAGAACCAACTCTATTTTGCCCTGGATACTTGGAGACTAGCTAGTTTTTTGTTTTTATATATATATATATATATATATATATATATAAAAACTTTTCAGAAAGCTAAATGAACACAAGATTCATTAAGACTTTTTCTAGAAAAATTTCTAATATGACACTGGCGTCCTGCTTTGTGTAAATGTGGAGCTTTGGAAAAACCTTTGCTGAGGGAATGTCAAAGCCAAAAGCCCAGGAACCTTTGTGAGCTTGTAGAAGGAAGATTATCTGACTCAGTGAGGGTATTACAAGGCTGCTATTAGAGGAATTACAGTGTTCCCTTTGAGTAATGAGGCACCGTAAGGTACTGTCAGTCTTGTCAGAGGAAATGAAACAAAGGTCTTTTCTTACCATTTTGTTTTATCCTGGACTGATGCTTTTTTTGTCATTGGTAGCGTTGAGCTTCACCCCCAGGACTCATTTGATTTGAATTAGCTACCTCACAGGGCAGTTTATTACTGTATCGACATGCAAGCTGAAATTCAGCTTCAATTTTCTTCCCGTACAGGACAATAACATGCACATTTGTCAGATGTTCACCTGTGAAATACAGGAGGACAGTTTCTAATTGGCATGGCTGTTAAAAAAGATTCAACAGAGGATGGTTCCGTGATGGTTCCAGCTGGGGGGCAGATCTCCATCTCTGCTAATGTTGGTGAACCTTGGGACCTGCTACACACCTGCAGGAAATTATGCTGGAGGACTTTAAGGAAATTCATGCCATTTCTTACACTGAAGTCCCCTGGGTATAAAACACCTCAGGTTGCCACTGGTTAAACCACAGCTGTAAATCAAAGTCAAAATGGCCTCCAGAGGAAAGGCAACAAATGCAGCTTTGCAAGGCCATGTGAACACAGGGCTCCTGGGCAGGGGGGCCGCCGCTATTTTAGGCGTTGCACTCCTGGACATTAGATAGTGGTATAGGATGATGAGAAATTACACAGATTCCAGTCCTACTACTACCAGTCCAGCTGTATCCCATTAAACTATAAATCGCTGCATTTAGTTCAATGTAATCTGTACCTCAGAGTCACCTTCAACTTATTTTAAAAATATTTTAATACTCACCATCACTGTAGAAAGTCTTAGAGACCAGGGATGGAGGAGCCTTCTGCTTGACCTTCCTATAGTTGTGTCCAAGAGTAAACGTTCAGGGATGGAACATTGTGGTGATCATGTGTCGGGTCTGGAACAGGTCATGGACTATTTGTATGCAAGATCCTTCCCAGCCCCAACCTTAACCATAAGTCACCAAACTAAATACGAGACATTAGCATTTTCAGTTTTTTGATTGCATTTACAGATCTTTGTGGGGACCTGAAAAATGGTTCCCACAGTGTCAGAAAAACAGGTTTTATTGCATTGTGGGGGACATTTGGGTCCCCACAATGTATTACAAACCTAATCCATACATATACACTCACAGACACACACACGTTTGTTCAGATTAGTGCACCCCCGGCACCTTTGATGTTGGCGTCGCAGCTTCATTCGCCTACAAGCTGGGGGGTGGGGGGGGGGGGTCCCCTCACCCTCATTTATCCCGAAAGGCCCGAGTCGCTCGGGTTCCATATACAGTATATGAATGAGGAGGCCAGCTCAGTAATTTGCGACACAGGATGTAGCTAGTTTTCTCGTATTTTGAGGTGGTGCCGGCCAAAGCAAACACGGGGAAGGGGTTAGCTGCCGGGTCAGTCGCGTCACAGGCCGCTTTCCCCCTGACATCGAGATGGCTGCTTCTACCTCCTTGGCTCACAGTTAATGCCGGGGTTCATTCCCTGAAAAAAGTAGTATGTTTTGTAAAAGGATGCTGGTAAAGTAAGAAATATTGTGTCGTCTTTTTTTTTTTATCTAATAACGGGTGATAATTTTTCTCATGAAAAATTGCAGCACAGATCATCAAGTGACTGTACAAGTGCATGTGTGTGTATTTGAATGCCACTTAACAGCAGCGCCTGTTGGATGGTTCCCAATACCTTGTTTCCTCATTTAATTTACTTAAGGGTCATTACAAGCACAGTGGGTGCAAATTTCATATGAAATCACTGGGAGTACCTTAGCAACACACATCCAGTGTAGTACCGTACTGCTTGAAGGTGCGAATGATATGTGCTTCACCCCTTTAGGAGTCTGTGTGTTCAGGTCACATGGCAGCTGAGTAGTCATGTCATTGTTGGGCCTCTAGCAAACTGCTTAACCTCAGCTCTCCAGCGACACTAGCTGACTTGCATTTGGCTGTGCTGATGACGAAAAGCTTGGAAATGCTTTAATATTCTGGATTGTCACAAGTACAAGTGTTAATAAATGAAGCATGATTTCAGCAAAACGTAATACAGAATATATGTGGTGAACTTCACAGAGGTTTAATTTAGACTAATAGTTGTCTTCTTACAATTCTGCAGTTATTAAAATGGAAATAACAAGTGCGTTAACTTTGCGATCCATTTATATAATGAAAAGTGTAATTTTATTGAGCCATTAATTAAAAAAGATCTGTCTTTTAAACCCAGTCAATATTTCACAGCTAGTATACATTAGGATTTTCAAGCAGTTCCTCTTGATGAAGGTTACAGTAGCCTAAGAGTCACCCAAACCTCTCTACCACAGACTGATTCCCAGGCCGGCTAGAAGGTATAATCCCCATGTCGTATATTCCTCTGAAATCCGGTTGAAAGTGATGCAATAAATTATAGTTTTTATAGATCATTAAGTGTAACATGAGGAATTAACAGTTCAATTTACGCAGCCGCTAAATCTCAGCTGGAATGAAAAGCATCGCCACAGACGGCACTGAGAAGCACCGCCGTCTCTCAGATGACATACGCGGTGCCAGTGAACCGTTTTCTCCATACCTCGTCTATGTACCTTCTCTGGGGCTTCACGCACCCCATGGCTGTTCTAATTCCCATATTGGTGGCTGGGCTATTGGCAGGTATCATGATGCCTCTTTGTCCGAGCTTCCTGTCCCTTCCAGTTGGATTGAAACGTGTGTCCTTACCTTGCAGGCACATATGATGTTCAGTTCGGGGGTGTTCTGGACCGGCCTTCTCTTCATTCCTGTTACCTCACTCGTCTTTGACCTGGCCTACAAAGTGTGAGTCCCATCCTTGTCATTAATGTCTAATTGCATGAGTGCTGACCTCAAGGTGCAGTGTCACTGTCCTTGTTTTGTGACTGCATCTGGACTACAGTTTTTCAACTGGAATTTGTTTGTGATATTCTTCTGCAATTGCAATTTTGTCTGATGTGCCTCAGGTTCAAGAAGTCCTGCTTCAAGACCTTGGTTGATGAAGTTCAAGAGCTGGAGGCCAAGTCTGAAGATCCCGGGGCTGTAGTTCATGGGAAGAGGTATACCTCTCTCCACCCATTTTGCCTTTATTTTTCCTAATTCTTTGCATGTACCTTTAAATCATCTCTAAATATCTTTAAATAAATTGTGTTTACCTCCTTAGTCATGCTGGGAAACTTCTCTCCGTTGTGGGTCTTTTTATAAATTAGTATCTCATTTTTCTGGCACGTAATCTAACTTTTTAAGAACCTTTGAGGTTCTGAAATGTTAAAAAGGCACTATCATCAAACAAAATGGGGAGAATCCTGTAGAGCAACATCAAGGATTTAGGAGGTAATTGTATAGTGTCTGTGTCTTTGTTAAGATTCACACGATGCGCCAGATAATTGCAGATGTGACACATGTGAGCTACTGTCTGTGAGTTTATTGAGGATTTTGCTTTTGTAATGGGGCAGTTTGTAATTCTGGGGTTTAGGACTCTGTGCCTCTAACTGGAAAGTTGTTGGTTCAAATCCTCTGGCCACCAGAATGATTTCACCATTGGGCCCTTGAGCAAGGCCCTTAACCCCAATTGTTTTAGGGACCTGTGACTCTCACTTGTATGCTTTTTTGGACAAAACCATCAGCTAAATATGTGCATGTACTGTAAATGTACCCCAGCATGAACGGTGATTGTGGTTAGCAGGGTTCTGTTGTGGGAATCCCATACAAACACTCTGTTCATGCTTGACCAGTTTTGTGAAGCTTGGGGGTGGAACCCGGACTTCCTCTGGCTGTCATTGGCATGAGGATAATTGCATGACGAATGGCAGCCTGTTGGTTTTGGCAGAAGTTGGATAGCCTTTAATGCAGTCGTGAGACCAGTCCCTCTCCACTGTGAGGTCAAGATCACCCATGATTAATGGACACACCGTGTAATTTAACCTTAAAGATTAATGGCCACCCTGACCCCATGTTCGATGGGCGGAAACGTATAAACCCTTGTATGTTGTTGTTGTCACATTTCTTCAAATGCACTCCCTTCAAACCGCTAACTTTCCCGATTCTCTCCCCCTGGTTTATTTGCTTCTCTAAGTTCTTATTTGGTTGTGAGACATTATTTGCACATTCTTCTGAATAATCGCTTTCACCTGGGTTCCTTACGGTGATGCCCAGAGTAACCACAAAGGTTAAGTGTGAAAGTCCTATGGCATAAACCTGTCAGAGTTTTTGGCACCAGATGGTAATTCAAATAGATAGATAAATAAATGACTTTGGTTTTATACCTTCTGGGCACACATCCACACGGTGCCTTATTTTATACAGTAGATTCTAACAATTCAGTCATCCCATTTTCTTTTATAAATGTACCTACGAGTGATGAAGTGTCATTGAGTTGACCATTTCCCCCTTACTGAAGCTCTGCTTGAATAAGACTCAAACATGCACACTTGCATTAGCACCTGGTTTAATTGGGCTCACAAGGCTTGTCTTGGTGTATGGATTTCAGGTTACAGTACAAGAAGAGAAGGAGATTCTTCAAAGCCATTGTCACATGATGGACCAGATCTATTTCTTGACTTTATGTGCTTAATGTTCTGCCTTTTCAGTTGTTCACTGGATGTGTGTCGCTAATATCGCCCCGCTTTGTGTCCCTTGGTGGAACACCAGAAATGTTAACGTCTTACCCCTTAGAGCCATGTGTTTGGACACGGATACAAATGCCAGAGCTGCCATTAGAAGTGCGAGCTGTTTGATTCCATCAACACAAATTAAAATGCCAGGCAGGCTCGCTGCCAAGGCCCTACTAGGGGAGTTTTGTTGTGGGTAGTGTTGAGTGAGGCTTTTTGTTTGGTTTATCAAAAGTCGTGCCTAACATCCACCAGCATTTGTAGGTCAAGGTGTAGATTTCTGGGGTCTCTTATGCGTCATACACTAAAAATCTTGTGCTGTAGCTTAATAATGAGTGGGTATCAAAACCAGATTTGCTTTTCTGATGGGGTGGAGTTAAAGTTTTGAATAGCTGGGCAAGTGAGTTTGCTTGTTATGTAGGAAACTGTGATTTAGGGGGTGGAAAATGGGAAGTCTTTAGGGTTCTGAAAATCGAGAAGCTTTTTCTTACCGGTGTTCACAGGTTCTGGTGTTTTTTCCTAAAGCATTTACTTATTTTTATGCTTGCCAGAGACTCTCTAAGATGTGTTACAGGGACAAACAGCATCAGTCTGTAAGAGAATGTTTACTTTGAAAATTGGAGGCATGTCCATAGTAAACAGCTATCAGACAGTACATAGAGCATTGTAAAAGTTCAGGCATATAGCACAATACCACAGCAGCATACACACTCATCACTGGCCGATATCTTCAAGAGTATTCATCATGTTTTTGTTTTTGATTATTTTGATATTTTGCTTGCTTTTTTATGAGTAGAGTACTTTAAAAGGGTTTAAAAGATAGCGGCCAATGTTTGTAGTGCAAGGAAGCTGAAGCTCGAGGCGGGATCAGTGATGGATTCTCATGATTGGTTCCCACCCAACCCATGCTGAGGGAGGGCCAGGTTTGATTGGCAGGTGAGAACATGAGTGCCCCTTTCTGTTTGTGCATGTCCATTTTCAGCTTGACGGAGAGGGCCCAGCTTCTGAAGAACGTCTTTAAGAAGAACACGGTCACCATGTACAGCTCAGAGTCCATGCAGCAGAATCTGCTCCGTAAGTTCACGCGTTCACATTCAGACACATGCATACACGCAAATCTTCAAAGGGAATATTGATATAAGACTGATTTCTTCACTTTTGACCATATCACTATTGAAGCGTGATGGTGAATGAGGTGTGACAAAATGAAACTAACCCTTTTAATGCCCACTGAACGTCCCCCCTGCCACACACACATTTGTATTTATGTATTTGTGGGGACTCTCCATTCATTTCTATGGGAAAAACCCTAATCCCCACAATGACAACCTTATCCTACCCAACCCTAAGTCACCAAATAAAACAGAAGACTTTTGACATTTTTTGTCTTTTTAATTGCAGTCACAGATTTTTATCGAATTGAGTTTTCCCTTCTGGGGACCGAAAAGATGGTCCTCACAACATCAAAATTTTTTTAAGTTTTTAAGATTAAGTTTTTAATCACATTGTAGGGTCATTTGGTCCCCACAATGCAAAATATATACGACCTGCACGCACACACACATGTAACTACCTCAGGTATTCTTCGACCACCCGATGGTACTTTGTGGACTCACAGACACACCCAGGGTTGTATGACGTTGAACGCGGGGTAAATCCAGAAGTAGACAATCAATCCACACACATTACGTTTCAGCCGTTGGTCAGTCTGCCAGTGTGGTGCCTTGTGTCTTTGTATGATATTTGACTGGTTAGCCATTTCCTGAGCCAGCCAGCCCCTGACAGAAGCACACAAAGGCAGTGCCACTTCACCCCCATGTACAAATGTATTAAGATGTTCCCCGCCTCTTACCAGCCTGTTAAACGTCATCCCACAATGCACTTCCCCCCAATAGCCGCCCTCACACGCCAAGTCACTCGACATGTGAAGGTGAGTTGAGAGTTAAGGGGTCGGTACCTCTGAGTGTTGGGTGCAGAAGGGAGGCTATGGCCTCCAGGTCTAGAATGCCAGCGGATGACCACGGAAACAGCCGAAATGAAAAAGTACGTTCATTTTGTTCAGCTGATTCAATCGCAAAGAGATTTGGCGCATGTCCAACAGTGTCGGCCAAATCATGGCAACACTTGGCTTTGTTTGTTTTCATGTCGGCGTCCCCAGTGTTTCCTGGCCACTGTGGTGTTTCTAGGTCCTTTGCAGGTCTCACTTCTTAATCAGCAAAGGCATCTTCCGTGTGTTTCCCCCCGTAGCTTGTGTTTTTCCGTGTGTTTGCAGTGCATTTGTTTTGTGGCCAATGCCCACATTTTGTTCTTGTCAAAAACGTCCGGATACACTTGGAAAATCGGAAACTGGGAATTTGAGTTGGACCTGATGGATCCAGCTGGCAGGTTTTGAATGAGGTCCTGCATTCCGATGCTGAGAATAAAATAACCATTAACCATTATGATATACAAAAACTGATGTAATCAGTCACCTGTAATTACAATGAACAAAAATATAAACGCAACACTCTTGTTTTTGCTCCCATTTTTCATGAGCTGAACTCAAACATCGGAAATTTTT
>JAODJW010000056.1:437776-449916 GCA_026777045.1 Hyperopisus bebe | reverse complement strand
GACACACAAACAGGGGAAACAGGGAGGTGACACCCACCCACACTGACACACATACAGGGGAAACAGGGAGGTGACACCCACCCACACTGACACACAAACAGGGGAAACAGGGAGGTGACACCCACCCACACTGACACTGGGTAGTTACACAATGGCTAGAGACATGCAAGGATAGGACAGGATTCACACACGACAATCATGAACACAACAAGTTTTTACAATAACACACACAGCGGGGCTATATAAAAGCATGCTGGGATTTCCCAGCCTACCGGCACTACAATACATCACTTTTTATTGTGTGGCTGAATGAGGAAGGATCCATTACAGAAAAGGCCTGATCATCCAATGCAATAATCTCCATTATTTTAGTAGTAAAGTCTTTAGCTAAGGTGCTTCTAGCTTTGAATATTTATAAAGTTTAAATATCAGCCAGCAATATTGGCCACGGTCGGCACATTGGAGTTATGCCAATATGGTACATGTAACCAATATAGTCTATTGTCCATCTCTGTTTTTTTCTATTTATTTGACGGAATGATGGCGATTCCACTATACTATTCCCTCCTTTAAATATATGCTGCAACAATTTTCTTCATCTGTTTCTCAGTTACATTCACTCCTGCATTTCTGTTTAGATAAACACTCACTCTCCCCCTTTAGCCCTTCACTCTAGTGTACACTGCATGTGTTTCTCTCACGCGAAGGTCTGATGCATTTTAGGTGTCACAGATAGTAACGCAACACCACAAGCAGGATAATGTTTGCATGTTTTAAAAAAATTAAATGAGGTACACATAATCAATGTAAATACTTTTTGTAAAATGTACATAATAGCACAAGTAATAAAATTATAACTAAGGCGATAATTGTAATGTGAATCTTACAAATATTGAAATTATAATCCATTACACAACTTCATCACAGAGACAAGTAATTAGATTACAGTATCATGTTACATTGTGTTACCCCAAGTCACTGGTCAGCAAGTTAGTGATCCAGTGGCAGCCGGAGGCCTGCACAGAGAACTGAGTGAGTTTGACCTGGAGAATTTTTGGGATGTTGGTGTTAAACTCAGAGTTGAATTCCCCAAACAGGATCCTTGCATAGGTCCCAGGGTTACCAAAGTGTTGCAGGACATAATGTAGTCCCACACCGACCACGTCATCCAGCTACTTGCTCAGCAGGCAGACTGGAGCGGTCCAGCAGGGGGCCTGTGATGTCCTTTGAGTGGCCATAACCAGCCTTTCCATGTCTTCATGACTGCAGATATCAGAGTGACAAGCCTGTAGCCATTTAGTCCTTTAATGGAGATTTTTTGGGGGACTAGGTGTAATAGTGAATGATCTCAGGCCTGTGGCTCTCACCTCACTAGCAATGAAGGCCATGGGGAGGATCATGAAGAATCATATCATCAAGGTGACCAACCCACTCATGGACCTTCTCCAGTTCACGTACCAGACAGGCAGGGGGGTTGACGATGCGAAAATGTTCATCATGGACAAGGTACACAAGCATCTGGAACTCCCCAACGCCTCAGCTAGACTCCTGTTTGCAGATTTCTCATCTGCATTCAACACTTTGCAACCACAGATCCTGGCAGAGAAACTCTCCACCCGCTTCCATCTGGATGACCAGCTCACTCTATGGATCATCAACTTTCTGAACAACAGGACACAGAGAGTGCTGGTCAACAACACCTTCTTTGACCTCCCCATCACCTCCACTGGCTCCCCCCAAGGCTGCGTTTGTCACCTCTTCTGTTCATCCTGTTCACAGATGACTGCAGGTCCACCCACCTAGACTGTCATCTAGTGAAGTACGCGGATGACACAGTCTTCCTGCCTCTGCTCTCTGGCTCCTCACATCAGCACAGCTCAGTACTCAATGAGTTTGTGGAGTGGTGTGACAATGCCTCCCTGGAGCTAAACGTGGAAAAGATCAAGGACATGGTGGTGACCTTCTCTAATAAACAGAGGGAGCTGGCAACAAGATCTGTCAGCATAATCCACGGGCAGACAGTGGTGGAGGGGTACAAATATCTGGGTACTATCTTTGACTGCACCCTGAAGTTAGCCTCCAACACTGAGGACATTCTAAGGAGATGTCAGCAGCGGCTGTATCTCCTAAGGAAGCTCAACAGCTTTGGGGTCAACAAGGTCATATTCAGAACCTTCTACTGCTCCTTCATTGAGAGTGTCCTCTGTTTCTCCATCGCCTGCTGGTATCACTCCACCAGCCTGCAGCACAGGACCCACCTGTACAACACAATGAAAGTCTGCTCTAAGATCATCAGACTCCCAGTCAGAGCAGATTCATCCCTGAGTGAGCAGCAAACTCTAAGAACGGCGTGTAGGATTCTGCAGAAACCCCCCCCCCACCCCCCGCCATGCTCTGTTCCTGGATTTTGAGTGGCTCCCCTCAGGACGACGGCTCCACTATCCCGGCTGCAGGACACAGAGGAGTAGAGTGACCTTTGTTCCCAGGGCTGTTCAACTCCTCAACTCACAGACTTCTCTTCCCCCCTGCCTCCCTGCACTGGAACCTGTCAGCCATTCTGCACTTGATCCCCCGCCCCCCCCATGCCCACTAACAATCCCTCCCCTTACATATCTACCTTATCTACCTTCTTACCATTCTTATCTACCTTATTGACTGCAATTTTGCACAGCGTCTTTCAAATATTGTTGCCCTTTATCATTGTGTCCTTCAACTGCCCTGTGTGCCTTTAATCGCCCCTTGGGGACAAATAAAGTTATTTGAATTGAATTGAATTGAATTGAATTGAATTGAATTGAATTGAATTGAATTGAATTGAATTGAAGCAGAAGATCTTAGTGGAGGAGCCAGTTTATCAGCAGAGAACTTCAGGCAGGAGGTGAGGCCTGTCTGGGAGGCGTCTTTTATCCCTGCAAGAGCCAGTGTACTTCTTAGATTTTCAGTCTGGATTGAGATGCAGGCAGTGTGGTTAAGGGGGCAGTTATTGGTTGTGCATTGGGTGAATTGGCACTGGGGGGTGAGTTTTGTCTTCTGAAATATGCAGTGAAACACATTCATCAGCTGGCTGATGGACTCTTGTAGCTGGTGATGTCTCCAGACCTTCGCACACTGACGCAGGCTTGTTAGCTAAAATCTTGTTGTTCAGCCTCTAACAGTAGCTCCTCTTAGTGCCTCTGATTTCCTTTGTCAGGGTTCCTCCTGTGACTGAACAAGGTTTTGTCCTCACTAGGCCTGCATGATATTGGAAAATTTCAGACATTGCGATGTGACTGTTGTTTTGCAATAAATACTGAAAGAAAAAAAAGAAAAAAAAGTTCAAAAGAAATAAATTTCCCACAAACCAGTCTGAGTGATCTGCACAGCAAGGATGAAAATGATTGGTTCGCAGAGCGCATGCTGAGCTCATGAAAAAGCAGCAGCGGTAAACTTTCAATGGATTTTTAACAGAAAGCAGATAATCTTGAAAAGGAATAATTATTAAAATAACAAAGCCTGCTAAGTTTTGTGTCCTAGGACAGGAAAAAAAATGCTTTAGTAAAATTTGACCCCCACCCCAAATGACCTCAGCGAATCTTATTATCTGGAGTTAACAATAGCAGAACTGTATTTACTGCAAAAAATACTACGTAATACAGTATAATGTCCAGACATTATGAAGTCAAATTAAGTCTATAACACATTTAAAAATAACAATTGTTTAATCCAAGTGCTGTATAAAAAAGAATTAAAACTAACAAGACATTCTATGAAGGTGTGAAAAAGTCTGATCTGATCCCAGCTGATTATCACGGCCCTTGCATGGTGAAAACTGTATATTCATAACATGTGATTTTACTTTGATAGTCCACTTCCTTAGCTTGCAGGAACCGCCTGAGATTTGCTGTTCATTGTTTTCTGTATATTATAAAACACAAATACATGCTCTGGATTAAAATAGCACAATAACTAATGATTCAATGTGGAATCATTCCCATTGAGTTGATGTCAATTCCTGGTGACCATATAGTTGACATTTCTCCAAGTGCCCAGTCTTTTATCTGGGTTGTCAAGCTTCTCAGTAGCATGTTATTTGCTGTAATGATTCAGTCCATCAGTCACATCCTACCCATCCTGTTTGCCACACCCCTTCTACTCTTTCTCTCTATCATGGCTTAACAAGTCACACCTGGTCCTCCTTTAGTCTTCCCTCTCATTCCTGCCCTCTCATCAGTGCTGGTCACTTCTTTTGCCCTCAATTCATACATGCACTGGACATTCCCATAATTTCGCCTAAAATAAGCTTCGTTCTGCTAATTTCTGCCTCAAGTGAAAGTCCAGGCTTTGTCCAAAAACACTAGCATCTTTAAATGTTATTTTACTCCTTTATAGCCTTAATCAGAATTTACATTTTGTTTATTTAGCAGATGTCTTTGTCTGTTTTGGACTTAGGGGCCTTGATCCAGGGGGGTCCGATTACACGGAGCAAGATCGAGTCACCCACAGAATAACAAATGTGATCACATGACTATTGAACATGTTTGTCCTTGTGCTTTTCAGCATTTATGAAGGATTTCTACAACAAGCTTTGAAAACTTGTAGGATTTTATCACTTTACTAAGGAGCCTGGCTGTGTTTTTATTAGAAATAATGGAAAACCAAGATTATCACTACAGACAGGACAGACAGTGTTCAGCTTGGATCATTCATTTAGGTTTGTTACATTAAATTCGCTAAATATTTCTTTCGTTTTATTCAAACCTTTAGCAACTGCAAAGTGTTTAAATAATACAACGTAACAGTCTGAATGCTATTCCAACGTCATAACATACGATACACACTTTCCTATATTTAGAAATTAGCATTCCATCTTGTTGCTACATTTACACTAATAATTGGTCCTCCTGGCATAAACATATTTGGCTTCTCCGGGTTATTTAATAACAAATCAAATGCAGCGCTGCAAAGCCAACAGGTGGTTAACAAGCAGGTGGCAGTGTAGCTGTATTATTCATCTGCTGAACAAAGGAAACACACGCCTCTTTCATTATGTTTTTCGCCATCGACGTGGATAGTGAGCACTTGCCTTGCACGGTTTCAAAGATTCAACAGTATTGCATATTTTATGCAAATTATCATATAAAACGTTCATCCGCGACACAGTATTTAGGTTCCACACGTTCCCAAGTCCACACATTTTAAATCGTGCACCAGTATTAATTAATAATGCCACGCCACACGTCAGATCACAACTACAGACCCCCCTGTTCCCTCCTTCTACACCCGCTGATGTACCAGTATATGTCCTGCCCGTATCCCATGCCGGCTGTCACGATGAGCACGGGCATTAAATGGCGCTTGCTTCTGGGGATTGGTCCGGTGCCTTGTCAGTAAAGTCATCGCCCCCAGAGTGCCGAGGACATACAGACACAGATATCGCTACAGGGGAAGGGGAGGGAAGGGGGCAAGGCGACACGCAGCGACACTCGGAGGGAGACGCGACAGATAGCACAGAGTGACATGCAAGCAGCCGACGAGGGAGCCTGCATCCCTAAGAGCAGCAGGTACAGGAGCCCATACGGCGCCCTTAAGCCCTTCCCAGACAAGCGGGCGCCGGGGAAGACGCCGTTTGACAGATCCACCATGGTGGAGGTACCGCCTACGGCGATTCAATATCCCCAGCCTTTGAGCTACTACCATCATCACCAGCACCGAGTGCACCCCGATCACCCGCAGCCTGTCGAGCGTCGCCAACCGCAGGGGCGTCCTCACCACGGGTCGGCCGCATCAGCGTCGCGTCCAGCGGGTCATCACGCTCCAAGGCACCCGGCAGGTAGCGCCGCAGTATGGCAGGAGTCCACGGACGGCCACCGAGGGCTAAGTGCAGGTGATTCCGCCGCCAATCGCCCGACCTCTACTACTTGTATTGAACTACACGTTTATTTCACTTTACCTAGGAGTTTGAAATTTGCGCCGATGTATGTTCTTGTTTATCGATTTGTATATAATATGCTGAATACAATATGATCAAGCGGATGTACTTATTTTGTCTTGGCAGGCTGCAGAAATTTTATTGCAAAAGCAGACGCACTTTATCCAATAGCAATTATTATGTTTGAAGTGACAGATAGGCATACGGTTAAAAATGTTTTTTATTTCTGCAAAAATAAATGTACATGGGTGACTTGTTTACGTTATGTAAGTTTTTCAAATATGTAAAAATACTACACCTAACTGAATATTTCAACTGCATGTAAGTTTGTCGGTATCTTTTTCAATTAGGTATAGCGATGTCCAGCCCTTTATAAAACATGTAATGCCTAAGTGGGCTTGTGTAACCAAAGCAGTGTTTGGCACTTCCTTCCTTATCATTTACATAATAGGGGCTCCCACCCAGATGACCTCAAGAAAGACCTTTAAAAACAGGGACTCAGTCCCACACTGGAAATCCATAAGTACCTTAAAACAGAAATGAATCCACATCTTTGGTCATTGTGATTAATTTTACAGGGCAAAACTTCAAAATGATTGAATGATACAGTATCTACAGAGAAACACTCCACTTGCCTTGCATTCCACTTCTAGGCAGGGGTGCCGCTCATTTTGGCCGCCATGAAAGCTTATCATATTTGACCCCCAACTTGAACCAATCCATTTATGTTCCAAACTGTTTAAGGCCCCTGTCAGTCAGGGAACTGTCCTAACACCACCCTGTTACAGTGGCCCTTGTTTCATGTTGCTCATAATGGTGATTATGGTGAGACTCAAGCCCTGGCCTCCTAAGCAACGATCCAAGCCACATTGTGTCTGGCCCTTAGTCTGGCTATACAGCCCCCTCCTTCCCACAATGCATCATCATACTATGGTGCTTTTCAGCTGGCATACAGGAACCGATCCACACCTGTGCAGCACCACAGAGAGGGACTAGTTACAGCGTGTTTCCAGCTCGCCTTGGTTTTCCAGTGCAAAGGTGTTGCCGGGTTTGGAGTAACAGTGACTTAAAACTGAAAAGATGGTCATTTACCATTCACAGGGTGTACATCATGATTAACTATGCAATTATTGTTTTTTTTGTTTTTGTTTTTTTAACTGTGTGCTAGTACTTTACAATGGAAAACAGTACGGCTCAGGTATGGCTGACATACTTCGCAATGGAAAACCGCCAATTCACAGTATGGCTCAGTTATGGCTGACATAGTTCACAATAGAAAACCGCCAATTCACGGTACGGCTCAGGTATGGCTCGGTTCTGGGTGGCAGTGGAAAACTTCTATTAGTGTTAAGGCAGATTCTCCTTCCCCCTCACCCCCCAACCCCCCGCCTACCAAATTTCAAACATATTTAATCAAATCATGTGTATTAAAAACATTTCAGTGGCACAGGGTAACACTTTACTTGAGGGGGTACTAATACTTAGTAGTAACTCAGTTACTACTGAAGTACAAATCATGAACAAATGTAGTACCAATCAAAGATGTGTCATGATTCATTAATGAGGAACAAACATGAGATAAGTATTTCACTTGTTATTCCTTACTTGTTCCTTCAGTTGTTCCTTAGTAGTTCTCACAGGTTTGCAGAATTATTCACAAATATAACTGGAATAAAAAACATCATGATTCATTAATGATGAATTAACATGAGATCAGTATGTAACTAAGTCTTAGTTTATGGTTAATTAATACACAAGTAATAGTGTACAAATACTATATTATTTGTATCCGGTCAATTATTACTGGTTGCTAACCAGCTAGCTCACTATTACACAATAAAAATAATAAAGTATTTAAACTAGTGTAAGTAACTGTAATGTCATGGAATGCCAGAGGTATTTTTTCTGATTTTTTTACACTTCCTAACCGGATGGCTCCCCAGGTCACCGCCTATGTCCATACAGGGTGGGCTGGGCCTGCTTGGTGCTTGGTCACTTTTGGAGTTACTTTAGTGTACAGTGATCCCCCGCCAATCGCGGAAGATGCGTTCCAGTCCCATCGGCGATAGGTGAAAATAGATATAGAAAGACCATATAAATAAACATTTTGTTATAGTTTAAACCTTAAAGTACCCCTCCCACACGCTTTTAACACATGCAAACTTATTAAAACAACACATATGATATGTGGATGTTGGACTAAGGATATGAGTAACATAAAAATAATAATAATATGTAATGTATATTATATATATATAATATAGCTGAACCGCGATATAGCGGGGGTCACTGTATTATGTGTCCGTATATAAAATATCATCATTTCACTTCTTTGATTGCATTTATTTATTGAAATTGTTTCCCATTTTTATCCAGAGCTACTTAGCACACTTACAGTGCTGCTCCTAAATTCAACTGGGTATTTTTCACTGAAGCTGATTGGTTGTGCCCTTTCTCTCAAGTACAATGGCAGAACCTTTGTGATACTTGATATGTTGGAGCTCAAATTCAGGTTTTTATCTCCTTCTGTTACTTACCAGCTTGTATGACACTTATGTGATAATAGGTGGTGTGTGGTTCAGTGACCTTAGTCCCAGTGCCTGTGTTTGGAAGGTCACTGGTTTGAGCCTCAGCAGAATAGTCACATGTCCTTGGGCTCTTGAGCAAATCACAGGTACTGTGGGTGGCTGATCCCTCGCTGTGATCCCCAAGCTTGCTCTCACCTGTATGTGTGCGTCCAGGAGGGCTGGGTGGGGTAGGCAAAAAGACGATTTCCCCTTGGGGATCCATAAAGCATCAGTACATTTACATCATTTAGAACCTGCCGTAGGGACCCAGTGTAGGTTCCGTAGAAGAGGTGTGATGAGCGAGAATCTAGAAACATTAAAGATGAGTCTCGCAGCTGCATTCTGGATCAGTTGAAGTGACCTTGTTGCCTTCAGTGAAAGACCAGCCATAAGGAAATTGCAGTAGTCCAACTTGGAGATGACCAAGGATTGAACGAGTAACTGAGTAGCATCTGTCATAAGAAAGGAACAAATTCTTCTAATGTTGTAGAGAAGGTATCTGCAGGACCTGGACAGGTTGCTAATTTGTGACGAGAATGACAATTCGTCATCCAGAATGACACCAAGACTTCTTACTGTTTTTGAGGGGACAATAAGAGAGTTTTGAAAGGAAATGGCAAGGTCAAGAGTCAGTGATGAATTGCCTTTGATGGACAGCATTATCATTAATAAGCAGTTAAAGACTATGTGTTAAAGAGGTACAGTCTAAGTGGGAAGCTCTGACTGCAAGCTTATCTGAGGCATAAGCACGGCTGATGCCTGGATATGTGTGTGTGTATAAGAGGAAATAGGATCAGTGTATCTCTGAGGATGTTGGTACTTTGCTGTACCTGAGTTCAGTGGCAGTGTTTTTTTCTGTGTGATGCTAGTGTTTGTTGGAGCTGGTTTGTTTATCTCTAAACATGTTATCATGTAGTTGAATGTTGTGTTTCTGTTCATGTGCATGTGAGCATGCGTGTTCTGTGTCACGCTCACTCCTGTCCTATCCACATCTCACTCCTTCAGTGTGCTTCTTAGCAACAATCCTGAAGACCCATCTCAAACCATATCTCCAACCTTCACCCCCCCCAATTAGTTCCATAATTTCCTCTCACAGCTCCCATCTGGCATGAGTGACATTACAAACGGCATCCTCGGCTGCAACAGGCAGGGTGTGCCCATGCATTGTTATTCCTCCTGTAACAGTCGCGGCATGTTTTCTGCAGTGTGAGGTCGTGTTTAGGAGCCAGCGAGGGGTAGCGCTTGCAGAGACTTGTTGACCTGGTAGATGTTATCTTGGCAGCAGTCTAGAAGGAGGTTTACCGAGCATCCATGTGATTGGGTTGATTAAAATCAGCCTCCACCACCCCACCCCTTTGAGACCTTATTTATCTAACACATCAATCTTGGGTTTTCCTCAGCAAAAGACTTCCTCCCCCAAAAGAGTGAAACCCCAGTCATGCCACATTTCGTCAGGTAGGCTTGATTCCTCACGTGCATTACAGTGCAGTCTCATCTTGTAACCAGGTTCAGAACGGCTTGTGCCCATGGTAGACTGAGTTGATTTGTATGGGCCTAAAAATGAATCCTGCAATGTTTTCGGAGTCTTTATGCTGATGTCGTACAGCCCTTACTGGATGCTTCGAATGGTGTTTCCGCCAGCCGGTAATCATTCAAGCACTGGCTGATGTGGTTATAGTATCTTCAAAGGCTTCTACCCTCCGTTTATCTGGCCCTAATTAATTATGAGACATTGCTGGTTATTGATGCAGTTACCTGCATCTGGGACGACTTCCCTTGCATTCCTTTCAATACAACCAAGAGGTTTGCACCTTGAAGAGCAGTTATGCTTACAGATAGTTTTGGGTTTGAATTGCTAGAGTTCACAAGTATAATGCTTTATTATGAATGTTTGCTTTGATTATGTTGCTATACTAATGTCAAATCCAGCAGACAGAAGTGTGAGGCTGAGGTTAATGATGTTCTGAGTAGAAGATTGCAGGCTTAAGTCCTCAGATTGATTTTTCCAATAAGTATCTGGGTATGTTGATTGACGTGTTTATTTCTGAGTTGTTATTGTTGAGGTAATCATATGTTATACATAAAATGCATACGCTTGTGTAGACGTAGCAGCTTTGAGCAAAAATAATTTTAATTGTGTTTTTGAAAAGGTAATTTCCAAGGGCTGGGGTCCCCAGAGGCTTGACAAAGACTGACGGGGAATTTCCCTTAATGGAGCTGAAAAGGTTGTATCTTTGTTAAGTCCACTGTCACGCGCCGCAAGGCATGTTATGCTTTTAGTTGGTTAAAGGTGTGTGAGTGTTGCCTCAAGTTAGGAATGATACAGTGGGCTTCTGTTCAGCTGTTAGGGTAGTCAGTGCTGCTTGGATTAGTGCCATTGTGGAAATGGTTTGCATTACCAGCAGTAAGACAGACTTGTTGGACTCTGCCAGAGCTACCTTGTGTTACTAATACTGTTCATAACTTTTATGGAGAGGATTTCTAGGCGTAGCTAAGGGGTAGTCTAGGCCTCAGGATCACATCCCTGCTTTTTGCAGATGATGTGGTCCTGTTGGCGTCATTGACCTGCTGCATGCACTGGGGTGGTTTGCGGGTGAATGTGAGGCAGCCAGAATGAGGATCAGCACCTCCAAGTCTGAAGCCATGGTTTTCAACTGGAAAAAGGTGACTTGCCCTCTCCTGGTGGGGGATGAGTTGCTGCCTCAAGCAGAGAAGTTTAAGTATCTCAGGATCTTGTTCACAAGTGAGGGAAGAAGGGAGCTGGAGATCAACAGATGGATGGATTTTGGATGGACCATCACTCCAACATTCAGTCAGAAGGGACACCAAACATCTTGTTGAAGGGTCCAGAACCTTCTGTAATAAAATTATTAATGAATATATATTCAATAATTATGTGCTAAACTAAAGAGGGAGGGCAGTGTTGAACTGAGACTGGTATAATGTACATGCCTCAATTTGATCACCCAGCTAGACAGTGAGGAAGGAGCGCTAAAGTAGTCACAAGTAGTATGGCACAGGTGCGTGTATTTAGGGACTTGTACAGAGTCCATTACTGTTCAGCTGAGGGATGTCATTGGCGATTGCATGTAGGAGAATCAGTGGACTGAGAAAGCAAACTTGGGTGGTAGAATCAACCTCTCTAATAACTCTAGTTAAGCCACTTAAAAAAAAAAAAAAAACTCCGGACCTCTCAGTTGGTGAGCAATCTCTTTTATTCAAGGAATCCAGCAAAACGCTCCAGTCACACTCTGGCACCAGGTTCCCCGAACACAAAGAGCAACCAGCTGATAAACCATAACTCCCAATTCTCTATAAAGACTTCTAAGTCCTAATTGGTCATAATTGGTCATAAAACACCAACAAACCAAGCTGAAACGTATAACTAACACAATTCTCCTGCTCTATTGGTTCTCCTTGGTAGCAGGGTAAATCCACCCATTTTGTTCAGTTTCTCAACCACTAAACTTCTACTTCAGATATGGATATAAATATTGATTTACTGTAAATACACGGTTAACATATGCTTAATGTGATAACTACTTTACATTTGTACTATCGCATAACATATTACGTATGACCTATTGTGACGACTACATAACTACAATCTCTCTGTGCACCAGTTAGGGCAGCTTTGAATCCCTTCCTGCAGATGGTCCATCCCC
>JAODJW010000056.1:362189-407530 GCA_026777045.1 Hyperopisus bebe | reverse complement strand
ATAAGATCTTTATCGTTTTGGAAGCCATTAAGAAAAAAATGCTGCTCTTGTTTTATCCTGTTCATTTTGTGTTTAAAAAAAAGAAAGAAAAAAAACTCATATTTGGGGGGCCGTGAACCAATTGGTTTTCCATTATTTCTTACGGGAAAAATTCGATCAGAACTCAAACTTTTTAGGATTCAATACGGATTCCGGAACGGATTAAGTTCAAGAACCGAGGTGCCACTGTATTTCAATAAAAAGATCTAGCCCGGTCTTGCATACTAAGTGATGGATCTTCCCTGGTGTCTCTGCTCTCTGTCCCCCCCCAGGTTTACGGAGGACGGCTGTCCCCATAAGAAGTTCTTCCACACACGCTACCTGATGAGGATGCGCTTGACGCCGGACTGCTCCAAGATGCTCATCTCCACTTCTTCAGGCTACCTGCTTATCCTGCACGATCTGGACCTGACGCAGTCGCTGGAAGTGGGCAGCTACCGCATCCTCCGCACCCGGCGACCACCACTCAGCTCTGGTGAGAACGGCTGTCCAACCCGCTAGCGCCTCCTGGAGGTGAAGCTCTGCTTATGTCTGTTCATCCTTTTGTCTTAAAAAATAGTCTAACGTCTTCGGTCAAGTTTGAGGCCAGCTGGGATAATTAGCAGCCCATTATTAATCAGTTTTGCGCAGTGTAGGAGTGTCAAACTTGCATATTGGTGTAATATCAGCAGTTAGCCTGTTGGCTCCAGTTTTATGCGAAAACTTTGGTCATCCCATTCGAAGTATGTTTAACTTTTAGCATGCAGATCTTTGACCTCTGCTTTGTATAAATGTAAAGTATTTAGCAAATTTGTTATTATATATTTATATTTTTGCTTGTTTATAACAAGGACATAAGTAATTCATGAATATGATACGTGGGAAAATTTTAGGTCCCTCTGTAAGCTAATGCTTGGTAACACCCCTTTTGGCAAATGTAAAGTGTAAAATATTTCCTATATATGGTCGTACTTTCTATTAATTTGATTTATATATGGATCTTTTTGATAGGGGCCAAGCCACGTTAGCAGAGGGATGCGGACTGTTTTTTGCATTGTACTTGTGGGAATTAAAAAACAAGAAATGAGAGAAAAATAGTCTGACATCAGAACATGGCCTTAAATTTTCCTCACTAAATATGTTAAAATACAAACTCATTGCTTATTAGTAAAAAAAAATCTGTGTTTGTACAAATATAGAGTGAAATGGACACACCTACCCAAAGAAAAGGTTTACTTGAACTATTTTCTACATTTTAGAATAATTTTGAAGACATCAGAAATGTATATGGGGATTATGCACTGACCCAGAAAAGTATTTAAAAAGTGTTGGGGGTGGGGACAGTTCTGTGGGCTGGGAGAAGAAGTTTGCCAGTATGATCCCACCACTGGGCCCCTGACCAAGGCCCTTAACCCCAATCGCTCCAGGCACTGGCTGGCCCTGCTGTCTCCTCTACCTCAGTTCCATGAGGTGGCCTCCTGGGATGCTTTTCCAGCTGTCCTGCTGAGCTCTCACTGCACATGCTGAGCTCTCACTGCACATGCTGAGCTCTCACTGCACATGCTGAGCTCTCACTGCACCTGCTGAGCTCTCACTGCACATGCTGAGCTCTCACTGCACCTGCTGAGCTCTCACTGCCCGCCTCTCTTTCACACTCTGTTCAAGCTCCTCCAGTACCATTTCTGCTGGGTTTAGGTGACCAGGTGACCAGCTCATGTGATGCAACATTCTGTTGGTCTCCTTTGTTCCTTTCTGCCGGCTTGGTGTGTCCAAACTTTCACTGGTTCTGTGTGTGTGTATAAAATAACATTTTTAATCAGTGGCTTCACATGGCAAATCTCACTTTGATAAGGTCTATTTAAGTGGTGTACAGTTTGATGTACAGTCAGATGACTTTGATTAATGAGAAATTTTCATCCAAAACTTACAAAAAAACGTTTGAACTTGGGGGAACACTGCTTGTGCAAATATACCTTTGCAAAGTACTTCTTTTGGCTGCCCTGGAGACATTTAGATGTTCTTTCGAGGCATTTATGGAAAATTTGGCAATTGTCGTTCAGTATCTGGGGAACTTTAGTGAAGCATCCTGTGTGAAATCAACTGGCCAGTAGTTTAAACGCTAAAGACCAAGACTGAGCGGCGACACAACAGAGAGAAGCAGACCTCTGGGGAGGTACATGCATGTAACCTATCAGGACAGAGAGAAGCAGACCTCTGGGGAGGTACATGCATTTATCACATCAGGACAGAGAGAAGCAGACCTCTGGGGAGGTACATGCATTTAACACATCAGGACAGAGAGAAGCAGACCTCTGGGGAGGTACATGCATTTATCACATCAGGACAGAGAGAAGCAGACCTCTGGGGAGGTACATGCATTTATCACATCAGGACCGAGAGAAGCAGACCTCTGGGGAGGTACATGCATTTAACACATCAGGCATATTTATAAATTGCATGAGATTTATACAAACTGCAATTGAGATTCTATTGAAGAACTGTAAAAACCACAGCTACTAACATTAACTTGCAATGTTGCACTTTGGTTGACTTGCCCGACTTTTCAAACTCACATTTTTCAAGGCGAATTTGTAAGTTATCTTTTTCAGATCTTTCAGATCATCTAACAATACATGCAGATATGAATGGTATTTGTGTTATGTCACCAAAAAGTTTTTCAAGGTCAGCATTTTGTCATTGTTGGCCGTACAAGTAGTTAATATGTATGGGGTGTTTTAAGCCGGATACAGTTTCACTATAAATGTTTTAATCCTGGGTTTGTTTACATTTCTTTGTAACCATTATAGTATGGAGATTGCATGGCTTGCATTGTGAATATTAAATATAGACAAATGCCTTTGAGATTTATTGAAGTGTTTGTGCATCACTTTTGAGACGTAGCATCTCGATCATTATGCTTTATTAATGCTTTATTTTGCAGCAAACCAGGTTCTTATTTAAAATCTTGGTTACTTTTTTTCCTTTTTTCTCTCCCTTATCGCTGCATTTATGTTTTGTTGGGGCATTTTTGCCATGTTAATTCTGCAAGGAGCTGATTCTTCAGACTGTTTAAATTAAACAATTTCAATGCTTCTACGATTTCAGGAAAAGGAAGTTTTGGGTCTCCATACAAGCTTCCCGTGTTTATATTTAAAATACTTCCCTATTATGATGGAAATATGTGGTTTTGACAGATACATGTGTGTAATATTCCAGCTGATATGGGGTCTTGAGCAATACCTGCCTAAGTAGTGATCATTCTCCCAGAAAGATTATATTTATGAGCATTCTAAAGACATTTTTTGCTAAATTTCCCAAGTCTTACCCGTGACGGGAAATAGTTTTTCTCCCCCTACACTCTAGATGGCGCCACATCCGGCTCCAGGTCATCAGGAAGCCTTCGCCAAGGGAATGACTCCAGCAAGAGCCACCCTCAGGCCTCTCAGAGAGAAGGTGGGGGAATTCCTGGCTTCTTGCGTCTTGTTCTTAAGGGCTGGAAATTGCCATGAAGATGGGCTTAAATCTTTTGTGAGTGATATAGAACAGCTTTGCATCTGTAATACAGCTCTAACACTATGCACCAAGACTCCACACTGACTATAGAGCTTTATAGACTTTGATTAGGGGTAGTGGTTAGCAAGGTGACGCACTGGGTAGCACTGTAGACTCATGTCTCCAGGGCTGGGCCTTTGATCCCCACACCTGGGTAACTGGAGTTGCTGTGTGACAGTTTTTCTCCAGTTTTCCCCTTTAGTCTTTAGGCCTAGGTGGTGTCTCTAAATAGCCGTTAGTGTGAGTTTATGTCCTGTGATGGACGTGCGTCCTGTCCAGGGTGTCTCCTGCCTTGTGGCCTATATGAAACTCTACTGATAAGATTTTTTTTCTAGGATGGATGGTTGGAATTGACTTGATCTGTTTTTGGAGAAGAATAATGGGCCAAACATTGACATTTTGTTCTGTTTTAACATGTGAATTATTAGAAATTAGTAAGGAAAAAATTTCAATTTTGAATTAAAATTTGCCATTGTCAGCATTATGGTGGTGTCCTTTGTTTCAAAATATGTGTCAGAAATGAAAATGAGAAGTGTGACTATGATTTATGTAACGGATGTGAAAAATGCTTGGTTTCACGGTGAACCACGGCTGGTTTTGTTTACAGGTGGGGTTTCACCACAGACACCTGGTGGTGTAGCTTCACGGAGCTGCACAGGGTGTTTTCAAAATAGTTCTGTGGTGGAAGAACAGTCTGCTTTCGTGGTTTCATCATAGACTGCGCTAGGAGAGGTTTATAGTAGGCCTTAATTAAAGTGTGTATAAGCTAGTCAGAGGCCAGAACTAATGTGACTATTTTATAAGAATCCACAGCTTTGTATGTAGTAAGCTGGGGCCCAGTAATGGAGCCTATGGAACCATGAAGCCCTCCCAGTCCACGTCGCGCAATAGGGCAGGCTTACAGGCCACGACAGTGGGCTTCCCCACCACAGGGGTAGCTAAATTTCACCACCGGCATCTCCCCGCTCAGCAAACTTCACTGCCTAATGTTGTTTTGTCCCGGACGGTACCAGTATGGTGACAGAAGGTGTTTTAGTTTCTTGCAGGAGCACAACAAACTAAATGTCACTTTTCATTTTCTTTGAGGACAATGTGCTATTAAATGGTGCACGTTGCTGGTTTTGATGAACCGCAGCTGACGTGGGTGGTCTGCATATTGCCCGTCTCCCTCAGGTGCATCACCGAGGAACAGCTTGGAGGTCCTGACCCCAGAGATCCCCGGAGAGCGGGACAGAGGAAACTGCATCACCTCCTTGCAGCTGCACCCGAAGGGTTGGGCCACACTGCTCCGCTGCTCCAGCAACATGGATGACCAGGAGGTAGGTGATGCCTGTGCTCTCAAGGGTGAGAAACTGTTGTGGAGTCATTTTCCTGTGTGGGCATTTTTCACTTTCACATGAGGGTAGATTTAGATACGGGTAATCTGGTTGGCCCCTGTATTAAGTAGCTGTGCTCTAACTTGGCTGGGAATTGTGTTGCTGAAAATGGGTAATAGGATGTAGGAGATGAATACTGATGTCTAATTGTCCGCAGTTTTAGAAATTGACACCACTCTTTATTCAGATATATTCAAATTTGCATTGTAGCTTTTCAGAATGAAGGCACCAGTACCTGGTTTTCACCAGTACGGCTCGTGTTTCCGCTGGTCTCAAAAAAGAATGGAACTCAAATGTTACGTAGGCAGAAGTGAGAGTAAAGTACTGAGGTGTAATGCTTTGCTTTTATCTGTGTGTTTTTACTTTTTTTTTTTAATTTGATGGAGTCTTAGGGCCACGCTGAGGGGGAAAAAAATCTGAAGTCATAATATCACAGGAATAGTCGTAGGATAATATTACAAGAAAAAGCCAGAATTTTATGACAAAAATATCACAATAGTATGAGAACAAAGTAATTTAAGCTACATGTTATTTTCGAGGGAAGATATTATTAGAGCACCCAGCCATCTGTGACTCTGAAGAATGCAATCTTGTGAAGTTATAGTTTAGTATGGGATTCACATAACAAAAGACACATCAGCGCTACATTGTTATATATGAAAGAGCATTTGCGTCAATGAAGCAAATGATCGAATATTTTGAGATTAAAGTCGCAAGTAAAACAGTAGGAACCTGTCAGCTGAGAAGAACCTGAGAGATCCATAGGAGGTAAAACGTCTTGCATGTCAACACCATGCAGATGCCTCATATTCAGCTGCTGACTGGCTTCATTCCACACGACATGAAAGCTCACGCCTGGTAGGACATGAATTCTCAAACTTTTCAGCCTTTGACCCCAAAATAACAGCTCTGCTCCACTTTGGTAGCTGCTAGGAGAAGCTATCCATAGAATTCAACTTATACCTTCAGTACTTCCTACTTTAATCTTGAAAGTTTATTTCAACTTTTATCTCAGAAATCCTGAGTTTGTCAGAATATAAGCTGCCTCCCATAGCTCAGTATTTTATTATTTTTGACCTACACTGGCCCTCTACTACAATATCATACAAGCAGCATTAATAATTCATGGTGAACCATTTCAAGATGGCGGGTAATTTAACATTTTTAAATATTTTTTTGCTGGAGATGTAACCTAATTAGCATTAACCAGAAGAATGCTTTATACACTGTTTTAAACTTATTAATGTTAATATGGGAATTAGTACAATTATTTTTCTGTTATGCAGATTCTGCAGTTAATCAGAAGGGCGCCATAGCCAGTTCCGTTTCCACTGATGTTCCCCCCCCCCCCCCCCCCCCATTTCAAACGGCTTGATTCTTGCAATCGGTTGTTTCTTAACTCATCCGTCAGTTTTTACGTTGGTTACAGGATCAGACGTCTATTTTTAGAAGAGTTAAATTTTGCTGGATGTTTTCTGTGTTGTACTGGCAGTGAACGCCAGACCTATTTGATCTTTTCAGATACATGCTTTGATATTAGAGGAATGATGTGACATTGTTAGGTTTTAGTTAACAGACCATCTTAGAGTATTTCTGGGGTGAGGTTTGGTCAATCTGACACCAGTCTTTCACAATCAGATCATTCATACCGTTTCAGTTGTACTGTCTGTTTTCCTTTTTCTTCTTTCCCCTATACTTGAACACATTCTCTGACATGTTACCCTGTACGCCTAATTTACCTTACAAAGTGCCTGACCACACTTGCACAAACTTAATATGGCCTTGTAAATTTTATAAAAACTTCAGTACTGCCACAAACATTGCCGTTTGTTCTAGTGACAGCTTCACTCAACATCACTCAAAACAAAAGAACACAAATTACTGCCGGCTAAACTCCCCTTCCCTTTCTGCAGTGGACATGCGTGTACGAGTTCCAGGAGGGGGCGCCGTCGCGGCCGCCCGTGTCCCCTCGCTGTTCGCTGCGACTCACCCACTACATCGAGGAAGCCAACGTGGGCCGTGGCTACATCAAGGAGCTGTGCTTCAGCCCAGACGGCCGCCTCATCTGCTCGCCCTACGGATACGGCGTGCGTCTGCTGGCGTTCGACGGCAGCTGCGGCGAGTTGGCTGACTGCCTGCCGGCCGAGACCAGCCGGCTGCTGGAGGTGCGCTCCATCTACTCCCATAGCGACGTGGTGCTCACCACCAAATTCTCCCCCACGCATTGCCAGCTGGCTTCGGGGTGCCTCAGCGGACGCGTGTCACTCTACCAGCCCAAGTTCTAGGGCTCAGACCCACGGACCATCAGGGACGCCCCCAGGCGGCTCCTGAGTGCATTATAAGTCCTATCAGCAGGAGGGATGAACTACAATATCTTTTTAAAATGTTCGGACTCTGAGTTCAGGCAGCACGTACAGAACACCTACGCCATAAACCAGAGGGGTTTGGGAGTTTGTTTTAGTAGTTTGTTTAATTTACACTGTCTTAATGCATCCTGGAAACTAAAGAGAGGCACCGACTGCACTCCATGCCATAAATAAATTAGGATGGGAAAAACAAAACAAGGGAGGTTGTTTTTCTGGCCGCCTTGGCGATCACATGACCTGACCGGAGATCACATGACCTGACCGGAGATCACACCCCCATGTTACAGGTAATTGCTAATGGCTAATGTGGGGATACAAAATTGAAGAATACAAATGGCTCCCCAGGGCCCTCCACATGCTTGGTTCTCTGCTTTTCCCTCTCGGAGGGGGTCGTGGGAGGGCTTTAGGGTGCCCGCTGCCCGCTGCTGTTCCAGCGTGACGATGCTGCTTCACTGCTTTTAAGCTGTGGGGATTCGTCTGCAGGAGTCTTGTTTTTTCTGCTGCAAAATTATATGTTGTGAGTTTTTCACCTTTTTACATTTTATATGGTTTCCTCAGTTTGTTTCATTTCATGTTTAACGATCCTAAAACTAGTTTTCCAACACTCTTATTAATCCCCCATGGAACCAACGCACATGTTAAAAAATAACACTTAAACTCTATAAACGTTGTATATACGTCTGTAGTCTTGTTTTCACTGGATTTTTAAAAATCTACACATGACTTCTATTGCTATATGTAGAAGTCTTTTTTTGGTTGTTATGGCTATAACATTTTATTTTTTATTTTAAACTACGGGAGATCATTTTTTTGGTCCTTGTCCTTGACAGTATCTTCTGGTCTCTCTTCTCTCTCACCAAGTGCTCTGGGCCTTTTAGCACATTAAGCTTCCAGTGTCTCAGTGGCAGTAATGTCTGCCTCAGCAACATGCAATGCTATGCCGAATATTGCGCTAACCTTTAATTTTTTTACAGTCCGGGATGCCTGCCTTTTCTGTAAACCATACTATGCTCACAGCTCTTTGATTGTCAATTGAGAATGAGTCTCAACTGAAAGCCACTGGACTTTATGCCTCTGATGAGACATGGGAATATCACTGGTTATCCTTCCTGTGGTATCAACACTATGGCATCATAATGTGAATAATAACTGCAGTTTAAAAAAAAAACATTAGTGTCTCGGGAGAAGCTCCCAACCTTAGTGTGACCCAGACAGTGGTTGTGATATTACGGATGGTCTGACTGGGCTTGATACCACCCTCCAACAAACAGAACCCCCCCCCAGATAAAGATTTAAAACTTTTCTAGAATTTCTTGGATCTTTTGCTTCAACTAAACCTTGTAAACTGTCCATCTTCTGGCCTGCAAACAGGGAACAGTATACACTACAATCTGTTTTAACACCATTAAAGTTGTGTCATGGTAATACTGCTTAATCTGTACGCCATGTTGTTTCTAGTCATTTCTGTCTTCACCGTAGCTCTTTCATTGTCACGCATTCTGTCGCCATGGTTTCGGAGTGTAGTTTTTGACCTCTTGGTAATCGGTGATTCTTTCTCAGATATAACTGGTCTATGCTTCTGGTTTTTTCTCTCCCACCAGTTCTTTGAATTAGAGCATCTGCTGAGTTTTGGCCTTCAGTGGGTTGGGGGTGGGTGGGGACGGAGTTAATTAATGAGCTGCATCCAGCTCATTTTAGCATCTCCTGACTGCTCTGACAAATGATTGTTTGTGGTTCACCCTGAACAGGTGCAGGTAATGCATGTATTTTCTCTGCAGATGTCAGTATATCCCTTTGTTACATCCTGTATTCATTGTAGTCACTGACAATATTAATCCCTCTACTTTCTCAAACGTTCTTTTGGTTTGTGTTTTTTGTGTAATTCATATTAAAGCAAATAACCAGATCTTTGCCAAAACTTCAGATGGTAATTTGTGTTGCATGCCAGCATAATATTGTGGTACCCTTGGGGGTTGGTGCGTTTCAGGTGCCTGCCTTTGCAGTGGGGGTGGGGTGTAACCAAGGTTTCAGAAGTAGGTCGACAATCTCAGAAGCATTACTCAGATCAACCCTTTGGGTGAGAAATGTGTAGTGTTACCCGTGTTATGGCAATCCTGACGTAAGACCAGTTCCCGGGTGCCTGACGCTATCCCCTGCAGGGGGCGGTGTAGTGCTCTCGGTCTCTTCACTAGGCAACTTGGTAGAGTTGCTATAATTTTATTTCATAATGCGGTTTCTCTCAATCCGGTCCTCGGGGACTCCACGTTTTTACTGGGACAGTCCATGTTTTTACTGGGAGCTGAGGGGGGGGGGCAAGAAACACTGTCATAATATATTTCTGTTGAAGGAACTTTTTTTCTTGCCTATTTTAGGTTTTTCGGAAAATATATTGTTTATAAATTGGGTATGTTTTTATCCATTTCACCACGGTCCACTTTGTTTTTCTTCCATTTAAATGTATTAGTGACTTGATCTAACATTGTGTATGGTTAGAAAATGTACTGCTTATCAGAGAGCTTCTACACAAATAGACAGAAGCAAGTAGCATTTGATTTGCACACCTTTGTTTCCTTTGGGTAATGTGACTTTTTAGTTAAAATGTAAAGATTTGCTTTTTTAAAAACTTGGTTATTGCTTTGTAAATGGGTGCACTTTTCAATTCAATGTAGTTGTACCTGAAAACACTGAGGTAAATCCTTATGAAACTTATTTTTATTATGCTTAAAGTTGCCTGTTTCTATTTAGTAATTAAAGTCAAGCTTGGTAAGTAAGCTTCCTTCTGGAATTAATAACAATAATAAAATGCCTCTGGACGTTTTAATGGAATAAAAGCTCCAAAATATACCGTTGTCTTTGTACGTCTGTATAAAGCGCATACAATTTCTGTTTACCAAAGTAACATGGCACAGGTACCAGTAGGGCTTGTGAAAGTCACTGATATTGGAGTTTTAGGATACAAAAAACAGCAGAAAAATAAAGCAGAGATCTGACGTGAGGCAGGCTATATATGAACCGCCATGTTTGTCTGAATAGCTGTGTTCTGCCCAATACAAATTCCAAATAGATTCCACCATCCATAATTATTGCTGAAATATCACTTTGTTTAGTGGGAATTCAAAATACAGCCATTGCGTAGTAATGTTATTAGAAGGGTTTTATTACGGTTATTACAGCCATTGCGTAGTAATGTTATTAGAAGGGTTTTATTACGGTTATTACAGCCTTGCACAGTTTTTCCTCACACTGAAACTGGTCATCTATTGGCTACAGGCAGGTTTTATTTCTGGGGCTCCCGCTGTTTCTGTCTTTATAGCTGCATCCTCATCAGGCCTTTCATTGTTTGTGGTGAAGAAACAGGCATTTTTTTGTTAAAGACTTTGATTTCCTTCCCTTTCATGGCGCCACTGAGATATGATTGCTTCATGGTTGCATATAACCTCAACATTAGCTAGTGAATAGAGTCAGAAGATCGTAGCAAGCTATCTGAATAGCAGAACATGCTTCTGTCTCGAAAAATAAGGAGCGCGTTAACTCTGCAGTTACTGTTTATGGCCAATAGGGGGCACCCAAACCTCAAATGAGTGGTGGGAAGCAAATGAAGGAGTCATCTTAAAAAGAGAAGTGGACACACAGTGAAAGGGGTACTGGTTTGTAAATAGTTTAGAAGTTTGTTAGGCTTGGTAGAAGTATTTTTTTATCTGTTGCATTCTGTTAGTAATTTTCAGTCTGATATACTTTTTAGGATATATTTGTTTATATACCTCATTAATAATTATAAATGACTATCTGATACTGACCTGTAAACAGCAGATAATCTGCTTTGGCCAATGATTGTTACTGAATGAGGAATAGAGTCAGACAGACCAGTCAAAGGTCTGCATGCTTTCATTTTCATCCGATTTCTCCAACCAGTCGTGTTGCTCCATGGGTTAAATGATAGTAGCACCTCAGATGATAAGACGTAGAGGAACAGCCATTTTCAAGGCAGAGTAAACATACTATAAAGAAACGTACATATTTCATGTTATACATGATTTGCATACTCTGCATGAACACATTTGAAATACAGTCATAGTTTAAAACTCCAATAATGCTGAAAATCAAGAAATCATGGTTCGTCACCACTGCTTGCCCTCCTTACTGTAAGGAAAAATACATTGTTTGTCAACTGGTGCAGAAGTTGCTTCAGCATAAATCAGATGTTTGCATAGGGAGCAGTATAAGGAGGAACGTCAGGCCTTGGAGGTAACCATGTAAGCACTGTCATGTCACTTAAGGCAGTCTGGGGTCAGAACTTGGCAAGTCTTCAGGCACAGCTCACAGCAGTAGGCTGGCGTTTGATAGGAGTGGCTGGGAAACCCTCCCCCTAATACTCTGTAGCGGCAGCGTGGGGGTGTTCTGTGCTGCCGCAGGCCGAGTGGGGGCTGCAGGGAGCCCCCTACCCCAGGCTGATATCCCCAGCAAACATGGTGATGAGCAGGATGACGGAGAAGCCGCTGAGCAGGCCGGCGTTCTGGATCAGGAAGAACAGCAAGGCGTTGCTGGTGGAATTCTCCTGCTCCTTCAGGATGCTGTTCATCTCGGGGAACTGAGCCAGAGAGAAGCTTTCTTTAGGGGAAGCTGAGAGTCTGCAGCTTATTTCTGAGCGCACAGGGCAGGGCACATGATAAGGCTCACCCTGTACAGGATGCCCATTCTTAGAAAGACACTAACGTGCTATGAGTGATTTATATGGGGGGCAGTGTGGGTCTCTGTGCCTGTGATCGGCAGGTCGCCAGTTCGAGTCTAGCCTCGACATGTCTGTGGGTCCTTCAGCGAGGCCCTTAACCCCCAGCTCCCAGGGCGCTGTTATGGGTGGCTGCCCTTCATGGCCAGCTTGCTCTCACCTACAAGCAAGTTGGGGGAGGCGTAAAGAGAATTTCCTGAATTTTCCTGACAGGGATCAATAAAGTATCAGTTATTATAGCCATTAATTTGCCTAAACATATTGCACAGCAGCAGGAAACCCATGCGAAATTCACTAGGAATCGAACTCACAACATTCTGGAGGTGTGAATTCATGGTTATATCCACTGAGCTTGCATCTTATCTTAGTTGGCGCTGGCTTCTAGTTTGGCAGCCACAGTGGTTTTAGCACGTCTGATGACCTATTTTAACCTTTTTAATTCTTAATCTCAAGTTTTACGGTGCTGTATCCCCAGGTCAGATTCATGTGTACTTTGTACATTTGGTGATGAAAACTGATTCTGAGCAACCAATGAGTATTATTTTAGCTCCTTATTTTGTTATCTATTGCCAATATTATGACCTAATGGTTTAAATGTACATATCAATAAAATTCTTCCTGCTTTAAAGTTATGAGAAGTCTTTGTGATTCCACTCGTATGATAATGACAAATTGTGATTATCAGGTATCTTCGAGGGCAGTCATAACCTCATAGCATTTTAGCTATATTTTTTAATCAATCAATCCTTTATTGTCCCTCATGGGGAAATTCTTTCAAGGCCTCCCTCAACTTGTCCTTTGTCGGGCAAGCTGTCTGCAAAGGGCAGCCACCTGTAGCAGTGCCCAGGGAGCTGGGGGTTAAGGGCCTTGCTCAAGGACCCGCAGACATGCTGATGCTGGGCTTGAAGAGGCGACCTTGTGATTACAGGTACACAGGCTTAGCCCACTGAGCCACAGGCTGCCCCTTTAGCTGCCCAGCATGATGTAACACCCACCATATCAGCCAGCGAGATGTAGAGGAACATGCCCCCGGCGACAGCAAAGATGACGTTGGGGGCGAAGCTGCTGCCCACCAGGACCCCCAGCACCAGGCCCACATAGCAGGACATTGCTGACAACACGTTGAAGAAGACAGCCTGGGGGATACTCATGCCTGCATTCAGCAGGATCACAAAGTCACCTGTAGGGTGAGCAAGAGCCATCAACTCGCCAAGCTTTCAACAAACATGTCAGTCAATTCAGATATATTTCCATTCTGCTCCACCCACGTTTCCCATTGGTCAAAACATGACCGACCTGCTTTTTTAGAAGAAAACTCGCTTCAGTTCCTCAGCCAGAAAATGTATACATTGTAGAAATATTCTTCATAAACAGAACAGCTGAATAATAGGGGCCTCTGCCAAAAAGGGACCTCAATTAACCTTTTTGAATATTATTTAACAGTTTTAAACCACCCTGGTTGACAACTGCACTATTGTAGAGAACAATGTGAGGCCTCTGACCATGTGCTTCTGCTGGGGTAGATTTCTCTGAGACTGGGCCTTTGTTGGGCCCAGCATCTCTCAGATATGTTTTCATGTCTGCTTTTGATAGGATAAGGTGAATGTAAGATTGAGCCGTGTCTCACCCAGCTCATGTGGGAACTCCTCAAAGATAATGGCGATGGAGCTGCTGAAGCCAGTGAGTACAGACACGGTAAACGATGCTCCAATGACCAGGCCGTCGATGAAGTTGTGTATCGCATCGCTCAGCGAGATCATCCACGCCACTGTCTTAATTTTGTGCATGGGGGGGCCTCGCAGCCAGCAGCAGTGGTTGTTGGACACCTGCACCTCCTAGGAGTGAAATTTGGAGAAATTTAGGCCACTATCAGAGGTGGTCAGGAAGAAACTCGGGTCACTATCAGAGAAGGTCATGAAGAACTTCATATCACTATCAGAGGTGATCAGCAAGAACCACAGGTCACTATCAGAGAAGGTCATGAAGAACTTCATATCACTATCAGAGAAGGTCATGAAGAACTTCATATTACTATCAGAGGTGGTCATGAAGAACTTCATATCATATTCAGAGATGGTCAGGAAGAACCTTGGGTCACTATCAGAGAAAGACACAAAGAACTTCATATCATATTCAGAGAAGGTCATTAAGAACCTTATGCCTCTAACAAAGCTAAAACAGACAACAGGGGTGCCAGAATTATTAGCGTAGCAAAATACAAGATTAAAAAGGAAGAAACAGCCATTTAAATGCATCCAAATGGATAGTTTGGTAATTCACCTTAGAATGTTCTTGAACTGTGGAGGGAAAGCGGAGAACCCAGAGGAAACCCCAAAACAACGCAAGGAGAACTCCACTCACATAGAGCCATGGTGGAGATGCAAACCGCTGCACCACATGTTCCACCCCTTTTAAATACAAACTACACTCAGTGACAAAAAAGTTAAGCAACCAGATGGAATCGTGGAAATGAAATGAATCTGCACATGTTGTTCATGTGACTGTATTGTAATAAGTATGATATCAAATCAAACGGACAACAGAGTTGGCAGTATGGGCACACTGCTGGTCCCATGTCAATAGGGTGAGGCACCTCCCCGGGCCTGGATACATGCGGTGATATGGTGCAGAAGGGAGTCGTACAGTCGTTGTATCCTCTCCTGCGGCAAGTCGGCCTACAGCTGTTGTAACTGGCCCTCGAGATCCAGCTGCCTCTGCGTTGGTATTAACAGCCGCCTACGCATGGGACAGTGAACCTGTAGTCCGGTTGATGCCAGTCGTCGAGACACGATCTGGGATGACATGGGGTATTGTAGAGAGTCCAATACCCGTGTCCAGATGGCAGGCACAGATGTCATGGGGTTCTGTAATGCTTGGCACTCAATAAAACTATCCTTCCTTGGTGTGGTCTGTCTTTGGCGATTGGAACCTTTTTGAATAACGTATGTGGTTCCAACATTGGGCGACTGTGACATCTGCATGCTCCACATGCCGGGCAATTGCACAATACGACCACCAAACCTCATGCAAACTCACAATGTGACTCCTATCAGACTCCGTCAAATGCTGGTAATGCTGTCTAATGTGTCTAGGAGGCTTCCTCTGTGTCTGGTGACTAGATGTACCAGCTCCTTCCAAATCGAATCACTTACATACCAGTCCCTGGTCTGCACGGGTGCCAAATTACATTCAAATCAGACCATTACTTCTGGGTGCTTCACTTTTTTTGTCACTGAGTATATTAAAAACTGCTCATCAGATCACAGAGTTTAGGTACAGCAACATCAATACATGTCTCTAGATTTGATTAAGTTTTCTCACAGCTGAGGCAACAGCTGCTGAAATATTCGATAAAACGAACCTCCCCCTCGATCACTACTGGTGAAGGTTATAGACTTGGAAAGATTTTAGCTGCCCAGCTTTCAAGCCAATTTTCTGGCACAAATTGAAGTACTAATATCTTTTATGTGATGTGTTTCTGAACCTTGATCCATAATTAAATGGCTGTATCAACCTCTGAAGAGTCCTGTCTAACTCACTGACTTAGCTGTTAGATTTAGCTCATATATATTTATATTCACACATATATGTATACCCACACACACACACACACACAGCAGTGCCTCAGTACTCGAACTCATTAGAACTGGAAGTCGAACCAACCAGTCCCTGTGCCTACAAGTTATCTTAGGTCGGCATTCATGGTTTGACTTCTGAGATTCAGATCGAGTCCTAGGTTTTTTTTTTTCAAACTGGTTGGTTCGACTTTTAAGAAATTCCAGTTCTAATGAGTTTGAGTACTGAGGCACTGCTGTGTGTGTGTGTGTGTGTGTGTGTGTGTGTGTGTGTATATATATATATATATATATATTCACGCTCCCGTTTCTCAGAGATCCGAGAAATACAGAGGATCCCGAGTTCAGAATCCAAGATGGCTGCGCCTTTTATCAAAAGAAGGGAAAGTTGTAGTTTTATACTGTTTATGCACTGCTTCTCATTTGTGGCTCATTAAATCGGTCGCACACACTAAACCGTCCAACTTAAATGTGGACGTGTTGCTATGGAGTTCTATACATAAAGCATCGCACGTAATGTGTCATCAACTGATATTGCTAACAATGGCAATTAACCAGGCTAGAATTGGATTTTGTGATTAGTCAGATTATTTGTCAGATTTATGGTAGTTCGGGCTAATTGCAAGTGAACGAATCTAAAGACCATTTAAACTGAGGTACCTTAAATCCAACAAGTTGTCCGGCTAATATTATACAGTTTGACAGAGGTGGATAGTTCAGGTACAAAAAATAAAAATCCAGACCAAGATTTTGTTTCAACCAAACAGTATAATAGTCTGTGAGTCTTTATAGTCAATTGGTCTGGTCTTGGTCTGGATCTTTACTTTCTGGACCTGAACTATCCACCTCTGCGTTTTAAAATAATCAATTACACTGTCGCATAGCAGCTAATAGCAGATACAGTCCTGGCAATTTGGGCCTGAAAGAGATCATATTACATATATACTAAAACAAAAATATTGCATCTAAATTGTACCATGTTACTACTGGTTGTCAACAGTAATTTTTTTACCACCTAAAACTTCAAAACTTGTAACTTCAAAACAGGTCTGACACAAAGAAACTTTTCAAATGCACCTTTTATTGATTAGGAAATCTTTGTTAAGTGTGTGAATCATATGTAATTTCTGCCCACTGTTGCCTACTTTTTGTCAGTCGTGTGATATTTATGTCTTTAATGGTCTTTCCTCTTTTTCGTATTAATCCATTTTGAAATGACAGTAAAGTGTTTTCTGGCCAGGTGTGCGTGCATATATTTAAAAATATGCTTTTGTATTAATAACTAAATTATGAATGTACTTTAGGTGGAGAAAAAGCTTTGGTTTAAGCAAGGTTTTATTTATTTAATTGTCCAATATGCTTTATGCACTCTTGTCATGTAATGAAATGCATATTTGCAAACTTCCCTGTAGTAAATAGACATGATTGTAGTCTAGGAAAATTTCAGAAACCGTACTTGATTCTGAACCAACACCCCCCTACAGTGGGGTAGAAAAAAAAAGCAAAACTGGTAAGCAGAGAGAACAGTGATGATTATCTGTAATATGGATGCATGCTCCTGTTGATTAACATGCCCTGGGATAATTACCGGTAACCCTTTACTTGAGGGAATTTAGTGACTCAGTTACTACTACACAAACCATGAACAAATATAGTGACTGCATGAAATACACAAACCGTTATGATTGATTAATGGTTAACAAATAAGGGATCAGCACATAACTAACACTTAGTTTCTGGTTAATTAATGCATTAACTAAGAGTTTACTACTACACAATTTTTCCCCCCTTAAGTAAAGTGTTACCTAATTACCCTGTGAGAAGTGCACCATGACAGCAATGAGGTTGGGAAACACTGTTATAGGTAAAAGTGAAATGCTATCCAGGAGATTTATGAAGCATCCATGCTCTGGGGTTCCACATGACAGCAATCAAAACATGTAACATTCCTGTTTCTTACTCTAAAAAGTGTATATTCCCACACCAACACACATATGGGGTTAAACGTGGCATGGTCATTACAGTGGATTCCCCCTGGGTGCACCTGACCTTGAGCGCCATCCCTAATGGAAAAATGACTGTTCCCACTGACTGATGGGTGATTATTACTCCTGAGAATAGCCAGCTGATGGGCTTGATTATCCGGCTACTTGCTGACAGATACCTGGCTGAGCTGGAAGAACGGCATTTCAGCTCTGCTTGGCCGCTTCGGTGATCCCTGGAGAATTTTGCTATGTTCAGGTGGAGGAGCCAGGGAAATCCTAGCTGAATCTGACATAGTTGTAATGTATCACAAATAATAGTAATAATAGTAATAGTAAACGTAACAGTGTAGTAAATGTAATTTTTCATGTTTCAATATGAAATTGTAAAATATGATCTGACACTGTTTTTCTATACCAGATGCGACAGAGATTACACCACTTCCTTATCTGCACAGTATCCAGTGCACTTGACCGCTGATCCAAATGAATGCTGCCATTGTCAAGCTGCCCCTCCGGAGCACGGATACGTAAGTCACATGACACTGGATCAGTTATCCAGGCCTCTCCCATTGCTCTCTGCTCCATTGGCAGTGGTAAAGATCACAAATTTCAGGAAAGATAAGAAATGCTTACTTAAAACTACAGATAGCACAATATATTTTTTTTGCTCCGATCCCAATAATAACATTTTGAGTATCTGCCGATAACAATCTGATACTTTTGCCCCTTTATCAACTACTAAGCATTAAATGAGATATTTATATCAACACATTTCAGTTAACATGGCAAACTATCTGCACTTAAATATTCCTTAAAGTGCTAATTGTGCAGTCAGTTGCCAAATTAAATATGATAAAAGGAATCAATCATAAAAATAACCAAGTATACCCCAACTAACCATTTCTAGTCAAAAAGTACACGTCAGTTTCCGTTACAAAAGATTTGGTACAATGGAGCACAGATAAAACTTTTAAGTAGTAAGTAAGCAAACTTTTGACAGAATACAAGTCTAAAGACGTCAAATATTACCACTAGCCTTACGTACATTGCACTCTGCCGTTTTGCTTTCTGTCTTCCTTCAGCGTAAAGTGCAGTAACTGTATTCCCACACAGCCGACATGACAGCTCTGACACACATGCGTTGCTGAACATCTAGCCATCGCATGATCCTCAGTTCTGTTTACTCTTCCAGAATTTTTGGGCTATACCTATCTCTGATGTAAAATTGGATCAGCTTCATACCCCCCACTCCTTGATACTCAATCCAGAATCGGTCTCTACAGTACTTAAAACTACTCTTGAGATGGTAAACTCAAAACCCTTTTCTTAAAGCCTCTGAAACATCATAAAGAATGATTTACATTAGGATTTTACATTCTGTGTCCAGCTCTAAGGTGATTATGCTGTCAATTTCCTCCAAGATGAACAAGTACTGTATCCTTGGGTAACACCTCAATTAAAATAATTTCTTATCCTTAACAGCAGTTTATACAGCACATTTGTGGTATCATATACTGTCATTAAGAGACTTTAATTTTGTTCAGCCTCAGAGAACATTCCCAGGCCAGCGAGGGTGAGCACATGTGTGACATTTCTATAACTAACACCAGAAGATGCCAGTCTGCAAAAGGAATGATCTGGGAACAAAAAACGGATTATTACACAAACTAACCTATGACGTACTATCTGCCTATACTTAGCCCAAAGTATCTGATACATAAATAAATAAACGTAAATATAACCCGCTACTCATAATAGGTCAGGTTTCTTTTAGTTCTCATCTAGGTGGTCCAGTGGTTAAAGGGCCTACCTGAGAACAGAAGGGTTCCTGCTTGATCTTCCACTGTTGTTCTGCTCTAGCACCAGCTATGTAGCTATGCACCGTGTGGCTGCCTCAGTATTAATTTACTTATTCTTCTCTGTGTGATGAAGGTAGCTATGTGCTTCCTTGTGCTTGAGTCTGCAGATTCTAACTGAGTCTGCACATATTTGTTTATTTTGTGGGGAAACCTGTCTTGTGAAATAAGCCATGGTGGAGCGCCACCTGCTGGGCGGGAGTGTCGGAGGTGATGCTGCCTCTGCTGCTGACCAGGCTGTCAATGCTGACGGTGCTGCAGACGGCGGCCACCTCGCCCCTGGCTGTCACATCCACTTTCGGCATGGGGGTCGCTGGGGTCTGTTGCGTAGGGCCAAAGTGGCTTTGACCATGCTAGTGGGGGGAGGGAGAACATTGAGAGGAGGGTGACCTCCAACTGTCCCACACACAAAGTAAATAAACAAAACTAAACAAACTGTTTATGCTTTATTTCACGGGCTGGGAGCCCCTATTCTATAGGATTACTAAAAGTAGGTCATTTTCCCACATTGGCTCTCCACAGAAACAGCCCTTTTTAAAATAAACTCCACAATCTTCCATGAAAACAAAATTGAACACAACAACAAAAGAACATCAGAGTGTTACGGTCTAAATCCTTTGACTGTGCTACACTTGATCGTGACCCTTTGTTAAATAAATTGTTTGAAAAACAGATGGATAGATTATCAATGTGGCAATAAAAGTCAATAAACAAAACCATCTTTCAAGCACTTACTCTGTACAGGGTTCTGGGATCAATAAGTTCATTACAGGTGCTTACATACCTCATGATTGGTTTTTAGGACCAACTTCAGCATTCTCTCTGTGATGAAAAGTAGATAGAATCCTCCAAATATGCCAATGGCTTTGAGAATGTAGTCATCAGCTTTGGGGTCAAACCCTAGGGCCTGTTAGGTTAAAGGTAAAGTGCCTGTAAGCATTTTAATAACAAGACCAACCTTTGAAGATTATAATCGATTGATCTACAATATCTTTCTACTTAAGCAATTTCTGTTTATTGTTATAAAAAATAATAATCATGCACATGCAAGCAATATTCTGAGACAGACCCAGGGTGACAATCAATACCAAGAACGTAAAGATCGTACTTATGGACTTGGCAAGAGCAGTCTTGCTAACTGGCCTCCCAAGAAAAAACTTGGGACACAGTGATCATGGGATTGTTCTCATTGCGGGGGATGCAACTGATGCATCCTTGATATTTTGGCCAGGTAAGAATGATGTCCGGGGATTTTTACAGTCTTTCATACTTCTGATCTTGAATATTGGAACTGTACTTTGGCAACAGAAGATGATGCCAAACAGGTACGCAACAACACAAGAAGGATTAAGTACGCATATGGATAAATACCCCCAGTCTTATTTTACTTAAAAGAATGACAATTTGTTGGCATTCTCCCCAGGCTCCCTTCACTATCAGCCATTTTTGGAGACTGCTGCATGACATTCTGCTTCCGTATAGGATGGAATATAAAGAGCACATTGTGTCTGCTGTCCCCAGCCATTGCCCTGTCCTCTGGCACCTCAGGGATGAGCTGCAGCACTGCATTGGAGAACAGTGTCCCGATGGCCAGGCCCATGAAGTAGGTGAGCAGCTTAGGGAAGCAGGGCTTTGCGGTGAAGGGGGTGAGCAGCAAGCCCATCAGGGAGGACAGGTTGATGACAGTCACCGCCAGGAAAGCGTAGCCCCACACTGCGGACAGGAGAAGATGCAGAAAGGAGCCACAGTGAGTCCCAGCAGCTCAGAAACCAGGCCAGGCTCTGCAGCTCCATGGTGGTAACCAGTAGAAAACAGCATATTCCTTATAAAGCTCATATGGCTCATGGTAAAATCAAGGATTCTGGGAATAGTTATCCAGCTGGTGGTCCGTAACTGAGACCCAGAATTTCATTTATTTATTTGTTTGTTTGTTTGTAGTTTGTTAAAATTACAATTTGCAGAATATATCATTTATTTACAAATGTTTAAACAAGTAATTAATTTTATTCTTTTTTTTGGCAAAAATAAGTAAATCTGTTTCAGTTGAGATGATTCTGTCCTGCTCTCACAGCATATTGGTCACCAGTATCGACTGGCCAGCCTGCATTCCAGGAAGTCACTGTGAATCCCAGAGCATATGCATGAAACGCTAAAGTTAAACTCTAGTTATCAGAAAGGAGAAGAGAAAGCTCCATGTATTCATTAATGTTAGTGTTTGTCCTTACTCCATCTGCAAAGTGATGAAAATGAATTGGTTACTTCTAATTCTATATCTAAGGTAACATTATGGCAGCTGCACAGTGATGAACTGCTCTTCGTTGGAAGCCCAGTATGGCAGAGGCTGGCACTAAGTATCACTTTGTAAACATCCCAGTGAATAAAGCACATTGTCCAAATTCCAATAACAGACAGATTCTTGCAATGAAATCTTAACGGTCTTAAATAAAATAGTACAACATGTAAAGTATTGTACTACCATCAGTTTTACGAAATGCACCTGATAAACTTTTAGCATTTCATCCTGTCCGAGAACACTTGGAAAGTCTTTATATGCTATCAGTAGGGGTCGGTCCTGCAAAACATTACATCATCTGATAAGAGTATGACTTCTGGCAAATACTGGAAAAGGCAACCACATGACTCATGGCATTTTCTCAATGGCCTAGTACTGGTCAAAACTGCTTGTCTTTGTGTTCACTGTTTTTGTTCGTGTCTGACATTGTATTAATTATACTCTGATATCTGCCTTCCACAGTGATAAAAACAGTACATAATGCACGCATAACAATATGTCTTAGCCTGTCTTGCTGTGAGTCTTATTTTCCCAATAGACAGGAATTTATTTAATAAAACTAAAAACATGTTGATTATGCCCCTATTACTCAAGGCTTAATAGGGCCCTATTAGAACATTTATGTTTTATTATTTATGTGTACAGCCCTTTTTTGTATAATATACACAGTGAATATATTTGCTAGCAAATGGTCTATAGAGAATGCATACAAGTAGGCCTAACTATCCAAATAAAGGAAAGCAGGAAGGAATAGAACAAAGAGCATCAGCTATAGAAAAGATCAGAGCCGTGCAGGGAGCGGCGGCTGGGGGTGCATCAGCACCGGGCTCTTTGGCCTCAATGATTGACAGTAACCCCCCCCCCCCTTACGATGTTCCACTTTGGATAACCCATAATCACACAGAATCTCCCCCCAACCGCACCCCCCCTAGCCAACAAAATGTACTGGCCTGCCACAGAGCCCAGTTTGAGCACCTGTGCCTTAAGAAGTTTGCGCATGTCACTGGTGAATTTGCCATAAGGTCAACAAGAACGGCATTAACAGCTTGGAATTAACTGTAGCTGTAAAGTCCATACATTAGGCTGAGATACAAGAAAATACAAGCTAATAGCACAACTGACTTCAACAGTCCATTGAGAACTTAGGAGAAGGATATTATTGTTAAAGTGCATAAATCCATATACTGTGACCCCCGCTATATCGCGGTTCAGCTATCGCACCCCCGCTATATATATTAGGGCTGTCAAAATTAATGGGTTAACGCAGATTAATCCATCATTATGATTAATCTGATTAAAATTTTTTATGCAATTAACCCATCTGCAGCGCAGAATGACTCAAAATCCCTGAAATGTCTCCGTCAACCCATTTTGGGCAGTTTTGGTGTGTTCCATTTGCCCTGGGAACTCGTATTCCGAGTCGGATTTCGAGGTTTGAAGCCGGAAGTGACGGCATGCGCTCTCCCATTTCTTGGAGATCCGAGAAATATCTCGGAGCAGCACAGAGGATCCCGAGTTCAGAATCCAAGATGGCTGCGCCTTTTATCAGCAGAAGGGAAAGTTGTAGTTTTATACTGTTTAAGCATAGGGTGACCAGATGATCCATGTCAGGGAGGACACTCTGAGCTAGGATAGGAATTGTAAATTACCATTTCAATTAAACGGACCTGGATTTCACTTGAGCACTGATTTCTTGCTGTGTTCTGATTGGTCAGTCTCCTATAATCATGCATGTGTCACTAATGCTAATGTGAAACAGCTGGATGAGTCTTTCAGTCAAGGAAACAAACCAGTCAAAGCAGAAGAAGAGCTGAACTATTCAGCCGAGCACAGGAGCCTTTCAATTTGAAGGTAGTTTGTAAAACCCGAAGTAGCCCAATGTGTCCTCCCTGACATGGATTATCTGGTCACCCTATTTAAGCACTACTTCTCATTTGTGGCTTATTAAATCGGTCACACACACTATAAAATTACTGTAAAATTAAACGTTACTTTCTCAAGCAAAATTCTGCAAAGAAACCACCGAGAGCCCTACCGGGAAGTATTAAGCTAGTCCTCAACAAACCTACAGGCTGAAGTCTGTTTCCTATCATGTAAGATTCTGACAGCTATGGTGCCAGGTACATTTTCTGATTCATGTTCCCGCATAAGAAAAAAATATAACCATCTTCAATGACCATTCTGGAGCCTGTATCACCAAGCAGGATGTCCTGCTTAGCAGGATAATTTGCTGGATGTAAGGTGCCCCAGTTTGAATGAACTTTATCTTAGTTCACTTACATTTAGCCCAGACTACCTGAAATTCGACTGGTTACCTGACTAAGCAAGAAATCCTGCTTTGTAATACAGGCCGCTGGTGATCAGATTCAAACCAAAATAATCAGTTATGAGGACTGGAAAAACAATTTAGATAACCACCATAATGACATATGCATTTGAAGAATCTATCCTACAGCTGCAGTTGTTCTGCCCAGCTCATGGCAGCCAGACACACCATTAAGACACTTCAGGTTGGTCTTCACTTCAATTTGGTGATTTACTGCACATTTGACTTTTAGTTGAAAAGAAGCACTCCGTCCTAATAATAAGACTGACTCTCACCTTTGTAGTCCACACGCTTGTGTGGGACAGAGTCGGGGCAAGCAGACAGCACCCCCTGGTGAAGGAGAGCCGGGCAGATGTGCTGCAGATGTTCCACACTCAGCTCAGTGTGGTTGATAAGATCATACTGGGACAAAACCTCTGTGGCTGAAAGACACTGTTGCCCAATGAAACAAACCACAGGTCAGTGTACAGCAGATGGCCTTTTACCCACTGTGCCTGCCATGTTGTAGGAAGTCCAGTGACATGCTCTTTAATGTTTGCTATACATGGTGAGATGTGAGATCAGATGTAATAAGCCTTTTGCAGATAAACAAATGTATTTTGTATCAACACCCTGCACCCTATAATGTAAACTAGACAGAACAAGAACTTTGAACCAAAAATCATCTTTGTCCATTATACTTTTAGCCAGTCACTAACATTTCCCATTTTGACAAATGTACTATTTATATTATCCAACCAGCCATTTTCTGTACCCATTTGTCCTATTTAGGGATGCAGGGGGTCCGGAGTCTATCCTGGAGGCTACAGGCGCAAGGCAGGAAAACAACCCAGATTGGGGTGCCAACCCACCACAGGGCAAAATTAAGTTATAAATGTTTAAATTTTTCATTCTACAACCGTAGAGCCCATATGCCATCCACGGTGTACGCGAGCGTTGTGCCTTGCGCTAATGTTATTAAAATCACAATCATACTCCTTTACTAATTGTAAAAGCGTAGTAAATCGAGGAATGTGTTATTCCTGATTACTTACACAACTCATGAGATATTTTTATCCATATATGATGTAAAAGTTCTAATCATTAAAACACATAAACCACAAGTAAACCATGTTACATGTAAACCATTAAATAACCATGTGTAGTAATATATAATAGATGTGCAAGCAAGTATCAGTTCATTTTAACTACAAAAAAGGCAGCAAGATTTCTGACGTTTTCATTGAAGTGCAGCTCTTATACACAAATTAATTGTGCTTTTTGATGTCATCACAGGCGCATCCTTTAGTCAAATCATTGAAGCCAATGTGTGGATCTAGTCAGATATGATATTCTTTACTGCACTACAGACTAACATATAAAGGGTACTTGTTGCTGGAAACGCTCACACCTCTATGTTCAGTTTAATAGTTTAAGATTTTGAAATTTGAATACTTAATTTATTTCTTTGAAATCACAAATCAGTTGAGACAGGATATTTTGTTAATCAGTGCTAGTTTTATTTCTATCAATGACGCATCCATTCCCGTGATCCGGAATGCACCTGGTTTATCTCTGAAACGTCAGTGAAAAAGAATTAAAATACCGAGTAAAAACCTATAGGCTGTCTACTGTTTATTTGCCTCGTGAATGTGCCACTTTCAAAGAAATGAATACTTCACATACCTTTGAATTTACCAGGGAGTTTTGGTCATTCTTCAGGTCGTAAGTTCCTCTTCCCTTTTTCATTAATCCCAAGATATTCTCCAGACTTTCAACTGAAAACGTGTCATTTTGACCATAGAAACGAATAATGTCCTCTAAAAATGTTGGCCTTGCTTCGGCATCGGACATTACAATGAACCCAAGAGCGATGCAATGAATAAAAACGGTTGAAATGCTGTGATCGAAGTTATTCATTATTTTTTATCTTGAAACGGAGCACCTCGCCCCCTCTCTCGCGGAAGAAACCCTACCCTGTATCCGAACGCACTGTTAATGTTAGGTAGGTGAAATCCTGCAAAAGTATATCAACCCAGTAAGCCTTACTCTTTTCGTGACTGCGCAATTTCTGTTTCGGTAGTATAAAAAATTACAGCAGGTTACCGGCTCGAATATACTCGGTCTTTAATAATATGTTTAGTACACGCTCCTCGGTAATGAAGGGCGGCACCAACAAAATTGTGATATACCAGATTACGGTTCAAAGATTAAAAAATTGTGGAATTTAAACACTTCATATGGAATTATTTTGCCTTGGCCTGCTCTGAAAACAAATTATTTCCTCTAAATAAAACGAATATTTCTTTTTAAACATGTGATGCTATTGTAGATTTATATAGCAACTTTGAACAAGTCCACAAAAAACACCTCTTCTTGAGCATCCAGGAAGCAGTTGTTTTGGTAGCAGAAGACTTATAAATTTAACAGAACCAGCTGTTAAATATAACAAGCTTCGTGTGGTGGCTGTCCGGTTAGGTTCAAAATCATTCAGAGATCAACTGCATTTGACCCTAATAGTTTTGCAGGTAATATTCATACAGCAGGGAAAAGTAGCTGAACGAACATGCCCTCAAAGGGGCTCTGATGGCCGGTGAAAGGTGCGGCTCACCTTCCTTCAGCACTGGCCAATAGGGAGGAAGGAGCGATGCGGGGGCGTGTCCCAGCTGCGGAGGCGACTGCGTGACCAGGGCAGGCCGCGTGCCGACGGGGTACTATCACCTTCTGCCCAGATTGTAGTCAATGCGGTTTCCTGTATCAAAGGGCAATATCACACCCCTTCGAAAAATCCAACTTCTAAAGCTCCCCCTGCGTATCACAATTCTACCTGTAAGTAGAGTTAGATCCATGCTATCTAAATAAAGTTTGGATCAATGACAAATTGTGATTTAACCTTAAAACATTATGCATGCATGCAGAATCTCCTTGGTGGTGTTCATGACAATATCATCCAAAAGATGCTGAACAAAACATCAGTGGCTACTATAAAGAAAATCAATGGTCTTTCACCCATATGAACCCCAAGTGTTCTGGCATCATGTTCTGGTTAGGCAGCCAGTCGACATTCTACCCCCAAAGTTTTTTTCTCCCTGCTTATTGGTTACTCTCCTCTCTTGTGTACTGGATTTCTCTCTTTCCCTCTTCAAAAATGTCCGTGTTCCTCGGCGGAACAAGTGACAATAAAATTTGAAACCCGAACCTGAAAAATCTATTTGGTCTGATAAGGATCCTGTTATGTCTGGTGTTAACTGTTGTATTTGACAGTAACCGCCACCTCATAACAGCTAGTAGCCAAACACAGACTGTCCCCCACTTAATAAGCGACTTACGACGACTCGTACATACAAGTTTTTTTAATAAAGCAAATATGTGACAAGACATAGGGCGGCGGTATGCTACACTACCTAATGCGTATGATAGTAGCGCGGGAACATACTGTACCGTCTGTACTGGAGCATCCCAGCCTCACACGCGTCCCCCTGTCTCATTCACGCACCTAAAAGTCGATTAGTAAAAAGCGCGATTACCCCATTAAGAAATACGTCCATTTCGACGTGCGATCTGTCTGTCATAAGTCAGGGACAGTCTGTATAGTGGGGATATCGCTGCACAACATAACAGGAACATGAATTGCACACACACAAAGCAGTCAGGATTCAAGCCCTTAACCCACTGAACCACCACGCCACCCACTGTCACCGATATTGGTCTTACTAGTATGCTTACTTTACACTATATTATAATCCATCCATTCATCTTCTAAGCATTAATCCTGGTAAAGCTCGTAGGTATACAATGAAGATGATAGCACCACCTTGTACAAACAAGAACCACAAACACACATACACATAACCATAAGTAACCAAATACAATAAGAGACTTTTGGCATTATTAATTTTTTGATTACATTCACAGATAAAACCTGGTGCCCACAATGTCAAAAAATTGGTTTTTATTACATTGTGGGGGACATTTGGTCCCCACAAAGTAATATAAACCTAATCCACACATACACATACAAATTGTTAGTACTGTATGCATCAGAATTTACTGGATTTTTAGTGTTTGTTGAGAACTATAATTGTATAATTGTAACTATAATTAGGATGACCGGATATTCCATGTTAGGGAGGTCACTTTAAGCTATGACAGTTGTGAAGTACCATTTCAATTAAAATGACCTGGATTTCACTTAAGCGCTGAGTTCTTGCTGTGTGCTGATTGGTCAGTCTCATATAATAATGCATGTATCACTAATGTTAATGTGAAACAGTTGATGAGTTTTTCAATCAAGGAAACAAACCAGTCAAAGGAGAAGAACTAAACTGTTTAGCCAAGCACAGGAGCCTTTCAGGTTTAAAATAGTTTAAGTAAAACCTGAAACAGCTCAAAATGTCCTCCCTGACATGGATAGTCTGGTCACCCTACTACAATTCAGGTAAAACTGTCCCTGAATTTGCTGTTGCTGTTTGTCCTGGACCATCAGCCAGAAGGGGGCAGAGTGAAAACCAATTTGAATATCCAGGGATTTAAAGATGCGGCCCCTTTCCATGGGATGCTAATGGCTGTTTGTGCCACCTATTACTTCTTGGAGTAAATGACTAGCTCTCTTTTCAGGAACTTAATTTCCTTCCTGTGGGCTGTTCTGATTGTCATTGGTGTATGGCTCATGTGGAGCGAGTGGGGGAGGAAATGTGTTCTTCAGCAGATAGCACACTACAAACTTTACTGTATGAGCTTGGAGCCAATTCCAAAGCACTTAGTGATAAGTACACAGCTGCAGGCACAGCAGTCAGTTATTTTAACATGTTGAATATAGCTTATATAAAAGGCTGACATGTCTAAGCACAGTAACTACTACTTAGTACCTGTACTTTCTCCATGGAACTACAGAACAGGAACCCAGTGCGTGGCTAGCTCAGTCAGTAGAGTATGAGCCTCTCAATCTGAGGGTTGTGGGTTTGAGCCCCATGTTGGGTGATAGTTTTTTCCCCCAACTTCATACTTTAGAAAAATGCATACATGCGCACAGAAGTCAACCATTACATAAATTTTTTTATTATTATTTTTTGGGTGGCAGTGGTGGCCTAATGGTTAGGGAAGCACACTTGTAATTGAACGATTGCTAGTCTGAATCCCTGACGACCCCCAGGTGCTGAATTAGCTGCCCCCTGCTATGTCATGATGTCACATACGGGTTACATGCAGAGGACACATTTTGTTGTTGTATGCTGTGGTGTGTCAACAATGATCACTGATCACCAAATTCTACATTACTGGTGTGTGGAGGTGAGCACATTGCCCATAGCTATGTGTGAGTGTGCCCTGTGATGGGTTGGCACCCATGCATCCTGGGTTGTTCCCTGTCTTGTGGTCATAGCCTCCAGGACATTCCCCAAACCCCCACGACTCTGAATTGGACAAGTGGGTACAGAAAATGGATGGAAGGGTGGATGGATGGATTTTATTGACTTTACATTACATCCATCACATGGATATGAATTATGTCCCCACAGACCTGACCAGTTTAAATAGTTAGATGGATGAAATTACTATGCAGGATCATACTAATCCAAAACAAGACAAACCAAATTTATAGGACTATTTATCATTGTCTCTGCAGATAAGCTAATTATCTTCAAACTGGTTCAAAATAACCATTATTTGACCTGTCAAAAGGGTGTCCCACTACCATGTGCAGAAAGCTACCAAACGACAAAATGAATTCACAACTATTAATGAAAAACTTAAAAAATAAGCTCCACAGGGAGAATACAAACAGACAAAACTCCCATATTTATCTTTTTGACAAATCTCTTTCAAAGACCATCAACCCATAAGGCAACCAACCAAGGTAAGTCCCAGAGGTGAGTACATGGTAAACTATTTTCATTATACCCTTGTATAATGACAATAAAGTTTTTGATTTCTGATGGTAGACTAGTGCCTTCCAAAGTCTTCAAACCCCAAAGCATTCCCTGCATACACAACATCAAACATGGCAGACCAAAGAGCTACAAAATACCAGAACTCCACCATCCATGAAAGCCAAATTTAATCAGGAGGAAAACAAACTTGGCAAACCAAGTGTATGACAGCAAGTGTTCACTGAAGTCCCCCAAAGACCCAGCAAAAAGGCTCTGATGACTTAAGATAGTTTTAACTAACCAGCAAGCATAAGTACCTGTCTAACAAACAGCTACTTGTCTGTGGGTGTGTTTATGTGGTGGAATCCTGAGGTGGAACTTTCCAGAGTGTTAACGCTTCTGCTCACTGGTGCCCCTTGTGGCTCTGGCAGCATCCTGCTAAGGATGTCACATGCCCATCATCTGATGTTCTCACTAGTAAATGTAAGAATTCAGACACACAGACAAAACCACAAGTAAAGGACGTGGTTCTGAAAATGGAACCTAAGTTCCAAGTGAAGAGTCCCTTTGTATTTTTGTTTTTTTTTTTCTTTTTGCAAAATCAAATATTTGTAGACTGCACATCTGATAGTAGGAGAAACAGGAGAAAATGCTTGTTTGTTATATGAGCAACGATAGTAATTTCACAGCTGAATGCACAGTGGTTAGATATAATGGCCTCCTGAGCCAAGCCAGGCAAGGAAAATAGATAAGAATGAACGTCTCTGAAGAATACCATCACTAGACCATTATAACGCATTCTGAGATTTCATTTTGCATCTCAAAAGTAAATCTGTGATGGGTGGGATTACCGTGCACTGTTATTGGTTACCTGACCAAATCCAGGTGGACTAAACCTGCCATTGATGACAGTGTATGGTGATCTCATCCATCATGGGATTAAAGTCATCATGTCTCCCAACAAAACAAAAAAGTTTTACTGAACTCTAGCTTTAATTAAAGGGCATTTTTATGTTTAGAAGTGAAAACTTTACCGTCTAGAAATGTCCATGATGACAGGAGAGAAATTAATACACAAGAATAAATAAAATGTTAGTGTAGAAAATCTACATACCTCTTCAGCTAAACCTCATGATCAGAGAGCAAAGATGTATCAGCAGTATATGAAAGAAGGTAAATAATATAAATAACTTAGTTATACTTTTATCAAAATCATACACTTTTATAAATGACATTTCTGTAACATTTATCAACTATTTTTGTAATCACTCGTCACTTATTGTTGCAGAGGCGAACAATGAGGTAGCTAACTTTAAAACTGCCTGCTCAGTAAATACAGGTGCCAGACTAATTCAGATATGTACTGTTTTTTAAATACATTTTTCATTATTTTTCTGTTTTGTTTCTCAGTTCTTGTTTGGTATAGCTAGCACCCAGCCATGCTCTTTGTGCTCTGTCAAAGATCAATAAGCCCTTTTTTGATTACCATTTGTCCTACTGAAAGAGTTCTCTACAGTCGTTTAAATGAGAAACTAAATGGAGATCTTGATTCACTCTGATCATCAAAATACCCTAAAGCCATATTCGGTAAAATGAAGGTAGTTGAATTACCCACCGTACAGTAATTTGTTAAAGGATCCTCTGTATTGTGATATATAATAATTAATATTATTAATATATTAATAATTAATATAATTATTATTATTATTATTATTATTATTATTATTAAAACAACTGGGATCCAGCAGCTATGCACAGGAAAACCCAATGCCCAAACTCCCCAAATGGGAATACTTTTAAACAAACACATTTCCTACTTTGCTACAGGTTTAAATGTCAAATTATCTCATATACATAATATCGTATATTGTATTATATACATAATACGTTATCATAATAACGTATACTTTCTTATCATCATTTCGTTTTATTTTTGAAATCACACGTCCAGCATATACCAGGCCCGGTGTGGCATATGAGGTGGGCCACTCTGCCGTATTGCCAGTCAGAAACAAAATAATTTGACATGTTAAAAATTCTACAATAACAACACTTGTTAGCCAGCGAGTTCTCACGCATTCACACACAACAGACCACGATTGACCTGCATAGACGATATCGCTTGTCGCAACTTTAAAACTGTTGATAAAAGTTTACTCGTTTCACTGCACTGCTTGTATTTGTCTTTGTTGGCAATACATCTGCCCTCTCCTGGTCTGGTGGAATATCACTGCTGTATGCATGCACCCACCGCAACCATCCGCATCCGCAGCCAAACGCCGTATGAACACAAGCTGTCGGGTGCACGACTGTCAGCAGCGCACAAGCGCCTGCAGGAAAGTATCAGCTGGCCTTTAGAACCGAGTGAACGCAGTGCAATGTGCAGGGCTGCAGAAGTGTATACTTTTTAAAAGTGCAAAATATTTCTTTTTATAGGGGTGCAAAATGCCTATTTACTGATGTTTCATTTCCATATAATTTTGTTTACGATATTCATTGGACATATTTTGTTGCAGTCAAAAAGTCTTTTCGTATTTGTATCAGAAACATATTACAAGGACTTTTATAGAATAGTGTAATGCGAGTTTTATAGATCTATAACGATGTTTCTTTTTATAACCCATTGAAGTGGTTTGCAGGGGCTTCGCTGGCCAGTCTCTACATTGGGTCCCGGGGTCTGTACAGTCGAAGAGCCACGAAGAACATCATGAAAGCTGCAGAAAGAAGTTCCCCCAGAACTCAGACAAAATGTGCTGGTCTTGAGCATAAAATTCCTGTCTGAAAATTAATCTGACTCCATATCTGCAGGCAAGTACAATACAAGAGGGTGCAGTGTCAGCGCGTGTCTGTATATTGAGGCTTTTGTGGAGAGGTTTAATTGTCTATTATTCATGGCTGATATTTTAGCCGAATTCCTTGGAAAAGTCATTTTTCGGCAGAAAATAAAAATCCCCGTAGAGACAGAAATGCAGCTTCCTTTCTCCAACGTTGACCGCCAGATGGCAGCAAAAACAATAAAAGGGATTATGTCCCTACGTCACTGGGAATTTCCAGCAAGGAAGTCGGGCTTTTTAACAAAACACTGAAGGGACATACTTTCCTACACTGCCCTATGCTGATAGCAGAAAAAAGGCTGTTGTTTTCCTAGCGCGATTTTCCGATATCTATTTAATAACTTATTTAGTCTGTGTTTTTTTTCTTTAAAGCGAGAGCCGAAGACTGACAAGCGCGGCGGCTTTGACGACTCCGAGGGCGACCTTATAACTTCGCTGTTAGTTTGGAGCGCAGTTGTCATCCGATAAACCTGGACGGAGTGTGATCCGAAAAGAAGGTAAGGCCTGTCTTATCGGGCATCGAATATTTTTTTCCCATTATGATCGACCCTTTCCCATCTGTGCAGTTCATGTGAGGCTAGAAAATAGGTAGAAAAACTGCCCGCTCTCCTCGTACCCCTGGCCTTTTCCCGCACGAAATGCGTGTTTGGTGTGTTTTTAAAGGAGGAAACAAAGCAACCGATGCGCTACTTTGCAAAACGGAAGTACGTTAAGGTAAACCAAAAGTAGTTAACAACCCTGCTTAATTATCAGTCACGATGATCATCGGTTGCCCGCCCCTGTGTAAACATTACTGCACAATTTCAGTATATTTTTCATGTAATCACCTGCGCTTATACAGATTGTGATTATACAGGAGTGATTAAACGAAATGCCGTGTACTTTTATAAGAACTTTAGTGTCCCAATGAAGTACATTACTCGTGTGATAATTATTCCTTACATAATGCGTCAGCCGTTTCATCCGCGTTGCGCGTTGTTTTCTGCCAACTTATGTGGACGTTTTGCGTACATTTAGTTATTTGTTTGGTCTCTGTAAGAGCTATCAAAAAATAGATCGCACTTATTTTTCTTGATGCGTTTATCAGCTTTACATAGTGAGTGGACCAGGTGTCCATGCATGACTCAAGTGTAATTAGTACATAAAAAAGACGAATCCAATGGTGCGGACATGCAATTGGACGTGCTATCTGACAGCCTCGAGTTAAAAATATTAATAAATATTAACATAAAACCTTTTTTTTTTGTTAGACATGGCCGAGGACGACCCCTACCTCCAAGAACAGGTAAACTCCACCCAAAAGACCCCAATAAATCAGTACGATCTAATCTGAGAGGCACTTTATAAATGGAACTATATATGCTTCTACCATTTACCACACACACACAGACGCTAATGGTTCAGTTTAATGAGGAATGAATGAGTTTCACAACACTTCACTGACTGTCTTTGAAATATTTATGTAATCAAGACATGGTGATTGGCTAATTAGGATAATTGTTGTCTCTAAATTGACTGTTTTGTTTGACTGTGTGTGTGTGTGTGTGTGTGTCCTGCAATGGACTGGCCCCCTATCCAGGGTGTACCTCAGCTTTGTGCCCTATGCAGCCTGGGAGACGGTCTTGTGAACCTAGAGGATGGATGGATGGATGGAATATCAGTACCAGGAATACCACTGTGTGAATGTCAGGAAGTGCACAAACATTAATGATGGATCCTAGGAGAGTTTGACGCTTAGACACCTGCAGTCCACACTTTTAATGCTAAATACTCAGTGTTAAAACAATGATGCTTTCTTGTGTCAATATCTTTGGCTGAGTCGTTTAATTACGCTCACAGTTGGACCGATTCCCAGAGATGAGTACAATCATCTTCTAGGCTTTGACGGCACGAATGAAAGTGATCTGTCCGTGGGCTCCCCTTCTGAATGCACCACTATAAATGTGCTCCTTTTCGCCTTTGTTTGCCTAGCTTGGTATAAGATCATAAGCAAAGGAATGCAGTGAAATGGTAAAGTCACATCTATACCTTAGATCAAGATTTCAGTTGCATTTTTCATTAGCATTATGAGGTCTGAGAGCTGTAATTTGTCTGTCTCCCCCTCACCTCTCTGTAACTGGGGACTATAATACTGACATCTCCACCTGTTGTTTTTTATTTGTAGTTTTTAGATATTGACCAGTTTCCACATTGGATGGGAGATGCCCTGAACAATTTCACTCCTATGTCACACACCAACTCATCTAGGATAGGTGAGTACAGTTCACTGGTCTGATGTCTGTTTTTTTAGCCTGGAATTGCAGCTTGGAGTTAATTCTATGATGTATGGGTTTGAGTTTCAAGAACATGAACATTCTTGAACCTTTTTAGAAGTTCACACTTAGTGTCAGGTGAGACTGGGGAAAATAGCTGAGAGACTTATATTTGTGGTGGATGGTCCAACTGCTCCATATAGAAGTTCTAATATTACGCTTAATTGTCTGTCTTTCTCACCAAATTCTGTTTGTGCTACTGAATTTTGAACTTTATTCTCAGCTATAACACTAAATTTAAATGTGGGTGTGGATGATGTAGTGATGTTGATACTTAAATACACCATTCCTTGCAATTCACTATGCAGAGCTAAGGCTTTGCTGGCTGTGTGTTCAGTGGGCAAACGCGCACGCGCGCACACACATGCACATGCACAGAGCAAACAAGAACTGTACGTATGACATTATTACACTATGACATCACAAAAGTATGGGGAACCTACTTCGGTTACACTCTGCCCCCTCCTACCCAGCTCTCACTTCTCTATTTTCCCCTCCTACTCCCTCCCTCACATGTTCCCCAGCTTAAAAAAGGGAGCCTGTCAATTAGATGAAGGATCAGTGGTTTAGGAGAACATGCATTCATAAGCCAGATGGCAGTTCCTGCCACAGATTGATGATCTGTCATTTGATTAAGCCAGGAGGGCAGTGACAGTATCCACTGTGATTTCTGAAGAAAGTGAAACGAGTAATTAAGATAAAGTCTGCGACTGTGGGAAGGCCCATGTAAGGTCTGCATGCTTTTCACAGGTAAATCTGACATGGCCTTGAGATAAAGTGATCACAGTGTTTTGTGGGTGCAGCTAGCTGCGTGACTGGTTGGCTTGCTGAGGGTTACGGGCGCGAGGGCCTTTATTGCAGCGTTCTTGATGTGCGCACACTTCCTGTTACTGCGGCACAGCCCGTCAGGAGTTGCAATCCGGCTGAGTTGTTTTGAACACTTCCTGAATTGCTGGCTGCAGAAGGTGCTGGGTGTCTTCGGGCCGAGTGAGTCTGCATCCTCTAATAACGGTGACAGCTTGTTAGGGCTCTCTTTTACTTTGCCAGATGTGTTCAAAGTGTAGTCATTCCCTCACATTGCTGCGTTTGCCTAGAGATTTGAAAGTCCACACTTAGGTTGTATCCAGGACTATGTTCAACTACACCAGCAAGCACCTACGTAGTAAACACAGACATGCGTGCTTTCATGACACTCAGTTCCCATTTCCTGCCCTGAGGGTTTTTAGCTGCAAGAATTTCCCATGACCTCCGCCTGGGAAGATTTGTACAATTCCACCTTTCTTCAGAAACGTAATGCTGCTGTGTCTGGTTATGAACCTATGTACCAATGGCCTCTTAAGCCTTGTTGTAATTTTTCTTTATCGCAGCAGATGGACCTTTCCTTCAAATTATGGAACAGCCAAAACAGGTATGCTGCGATGCATTTCAGTGTTGCGTGTCTCTCGTTACCTGTAGTGTTTGTATTATTCCATGAAGAAGGTGCAATTTTTGGAGTTTGACTGCTTTTTTGAAGCTTATGTTAGCATTAAAGAGCGAGCCATTAGATTATGAACATGTGTACCCTGAAAAATGATTCTCATAAACACTGAACTACGGGGCTGGTCTCCTTTTTTGTACCCTTTGCAAAGATGGCGCTAATCCATAGTGGTTATTTAACTAGAATGTTCTGTCACCTACAGAGGGGTTTCCGTTTCCGCTATGGCTGTGAAGGGCCATCCCATGGGGGTCTCCCAGGGGCCTCCAGTGAGAGGAACAGGAGGTCCTACCCCCAAGTGAAGGTGAGTTTTCCAGTTGCATTCTCTCCCTAGAGATGCAAAATAGCTATCTGGTCTTGTTTGTTTGAGCTGCCTTTTGAGACAAGACTAGTAAATTCATGTTCTTGAATCTTTACTGATAGTGTAAAGCTATGTGGGTGGTGTGTGGCTCAGTGGGCTAAGCCTGTGTGCCTGTGGTCAGAAGGTCACCGGTTCACGCTTGGCCTCAGCAGAATAGCCACATGTCCAGGTACCCTTGCTTGCTCTTGTCTGTGTGTGTTTCTTGGAGAGCAGGACGGGGTTGGTGAAAAGAGGATTCCCATGGGGATCAATAAAGTATCATTCTAAACTATTATTGATTCTGTTGTAATCTGTCAGGGTCTGCATGCTTGCAGTTTGGATGTTCTTCCCATGTCTGCGGAATACCTCTCAGTATTTCGGTTGGTGTCTATAAATGGTTTATGGTGTGTGTGGGTTTGTGTGCTTTTACTGAAAGATGAATGAAAGTGTATTGGAAGGCCTTAGAATCCTACTTTAAGGAGTTAAGAATAAGTTAGTTCGAAAAAAAAAACAGCTACTAGTAACAGTTATATGGTCTGTTATTGCAAAACCTGGATTGCAGGAAATGTATCTGACTGTGATGGACTAAACTGGGGGAACTGGTTTGGTTTTATAATTGTACAGTAGGCCACTTTGCATATGATGAAAGGATTTGAATATACATGTTTGCTTTTTATGCATGGACAGTTTGGAGAATACACGGGAAAACTGACAATTGCCTTTTCAGGTCTTTGCATGTGCCTGTGTATTTTTTATACCTGTTTTTAAGATGTCTGATAGTTTCAGGCTTAAGAATAATGTAGCAAGAAGGAAAAAAGGACAAGCTGAATATGTACTAATTAGTGAAGAAGTCTCATTGATGCTGTTGCATTTTTTGATTAGTATACAGCTGGGAGAGGAATAATGTTGGCTTTCATGCAACTGAGTGGGCGAAGTTCATGAAGTGATTAGATGTGGATTATCTTTTTGAAGTAAAATATAAGAGAAATTCAATTGGGCATATATTTATATGGTAACTGGAAAGTGAAACTTACCTTTGTCATGACTTGTTGCAGTTCTAGAAATTTTGTCCATTTATTAGAAATAGGAGTCATGTCATTATTTTGCTTGCTGTTTTGGGAATACCCCATTTTGGTTCCACACTTAAATTTTGTTTTGTTTATCAGCCTGCAATTTCAACAGTAGTTGATTTTATTTATTTTATATAAAATACCCCTAATTTTCTCAGAAATCTGATTGTTAATGTGTTAGTGTTATTGTTAATTATGGGCCACAGTCAGCCTTTCATAGACCAAGGCCCAATCCCAGTACCCCCACTTAGCCCTACCCCTTCTTCAGCCCTCAAGATAGCCCTTGAAACGGAGATTTTTCAGATGCTGACTCAAAACAGAGTGAAAGAAGAAAATTCCCACAATGCATTGCAATACACAACAAGAAAAGAAAAGATGGCTAGTGGTGAAAGGAAAGAAGCGCATAAATGTAAGTACATCTTTATAAATACGCTTGCAAAAACAATTTTTTAGCGGTATATCTTAGTTTAATGTAAGTGAAACGGAGTATAATGTTGAATTTTTCAAAAACTATTTTCTGAAAATCGCTAATTCCGTGCGTAGAGACAGCAGTATCTCTGTAGCAAGCGGGGGTGAGTTTCACAAAACTGTCGAAGAATTAAGAACGCTGCCTGGTTTGCTCGGGAGTCCCTGAAATAGTACAACATGCTTATGTGAAGCTTTTTTGCAAGCGTATTTATAAAGATGTACTTACATTTACGAGCTTCTTTCCCCACACCACTAGAACCGGAGATTTCTTAGATGCTGACTCAAAACTGAGTGAAAGAAGAAAATTTCCCCAATGCTTTGCAATAGACAACAAGAAAACAAAAAAACTTATATTGTACCGCGATGGACTACAAAGGGGCAGCGTGTGGCTCAGTGGGCTAAGCCGTGTGCCTGTAATCACAAGGTTGCCGGTTCAAGCCCAGCCTCAGCACGTCTGCAGGTCCTTGAGCAAGGCCCTTAACCCCCAGCTCCCTGGGTGTCTCAACAGGTGGCTGCCCTACACAGGCAGCTTGCTCTACTAAGAGCAAGTTGAGGGAGGCATAAAAAAGAATCCAGTATAGTAGTAAAGTATCAATTATTATTATATTTAAGCATGCGGCTTGCTAAACGGTGCATGAAATATGTTTATTCTAATTTGTATGTTAATCGCTGTGTACATGCACAGAAAGTCACATTTATAAAAGGAAATAGGATGCCAAATACTTTAAGCAATGAAAATTAGGTACATTATATTATGAACATTGTGACACAGGTAAAGCGTCAGGTAAAACTTTAGCCAGGCACTCTAGCTGACACAAACACGAGTCGTTTTTAAACGATACATCATAAAAATCCACAAGTGTTAGCAGGCGTCGCAGACGTCTTCTGTGAGTATTCATCAAACAGAGTATGATGATTAAAATGCATGCAGTCAACAACGCAATACCTTGAGCCGGCATTGTTACAAACAAATGCAAAGTCGCAGGTATGAAACGTATTTGCAATGGGCAACTGCTGATGACGTAAGCGAGTGGTGTCCCGATTCCTAGGTAAAGATTTCAAGCCCTACCCCTTGTGGCTATAAACTGTGAAGTCAACTTCGGAAGGGAGAGCCCTCAAAATCTAGTGGTAGGGCTAAGGGAGGAGAAATGGGATTGGGCCTAACACTTATACAAATTCTTTAACATACTAAATTTTCCAGTAAAAATTGCAGATGTCTAAAGTTTTGAGTAGACTAGTTGGATCTAAGCAAATGTAAATGATTTCCCAGTACTTTAAAGGTCAAGTAAAGACTCTTGACCCTTGAAGGATGCACCATGTGTTATTCAGCACTCAGCAGTACTGAGAAACCTATCCTCTGAGCATTAGTTAAAATTTAAAGTTAAATAGCAGCCTGATCTGAAGAGGAGGATGGCTGTGAGGGCTCTGAGGGCAGATAAGGAGCAGGTGACACACCATCTGTGGTCTTGTGACCCACGTCCTGCTTACAGAGGAATCTAAGCAATACACACATCTGAATCTCTTCCTTGGAGACTTGCAATCCGGACGGGTGATGGAATGGTCCTCATGGATGACACTGCAGTTGTGACCTGTTGGGCCGGCTACTTTAAACAGTTGTTTAAAGCTGACCCTCCAGCTAAGACATTGGGCTGGTCATCTGATCAGCTGTGAACCACCCAACCTCACTGAGATTGCACGGATGGTGAACCAGCTGGGGGTAGGGAAGGCCACAGGGATGTGTTGGGTCTGGGGTGAACTTCTCCTGGCTGGTGGTAAGGCTGTCCTCCTGGCATTGCAGGCAATCTTTGCTTCCATTTGGGAGTCAGACATCATCCCAACTGACTGAAAAACGGGGTCTTGTAGTCCCTATCTGGAAAGGGAAGGATGATCGCCTGGATTGCAGCAACTACAGGGGGATAACACTGCTTACAGTGCCGGGTAAGGTCCTTGCTAGGGTCATCCTTTCCAGGATCTGTGATCACTTCCTCGCCTGTCAGTGACTGGAGCAGTCTAGTTTTACGCCTAAGAAGTCTACCATAGACTATATTCTTGCACTGAGGGTTCTCATTCAGCACAAGCGTGAATATCGGCAGAATTTTTGTAAAGCATTCGACTCAGTTGATCGAGTTGCCCTGTGGGGCATCCTGAGACTTCGCGGGATCCCCCAGAAGTTGTTGGATATCATGGGCAGCCTGTACACTGGTACTGTGAGTGCTGTCCAGAGTGGAGGGAGAACCTCTGTGTTCTTCCCAGCTGATTCTGGGGTTCGCCAGGGGTGTGTTCTTGCTCCTACTCTGTTCAATGCTTGTATGGACTGGGTGTCGGGCAGGGTCGTGGGATCCAGCAGCTGTGGGGCATCCGTTGGTGAAGAAAGTTTTACTGATCTTGACTTTGCCGATGATGATGTGATCTTAGCGGAGCTCTATCTTGACAGAGTCAATGGAGGCTCTGATCCAGGCTCTCTGAGCGAGGAGTCTGAGTGTTTTTGGGATTGCAGGTGTCCTGGAAAAAGACCAAGATCCAGGCATTTAATGACTTCTTGGGCACAGCCATCAGTAGTGTGTCTGTCTGCAGGGAGAATGTCGACCTTGTCGAGAAATTTACCTACCTCAGCGGCGGCATTCATGCCTCTGGTGACTCTTCCTATGAAGTCAGCAGACGGATTGGGAGAGCGTGGGGGGTCATGAGGTCGCTGGAAAGGGGGTCTGGGGTGCTCCCAATTATCTTTGCAAGAGGACAAAGGTCCAAGTCTTTAGAGTCCTGGTGCTCCCTCTCTTGCTGTATGGCTGTGAGATATGGACGCTGTCCAGTTAGCTGAGACGAAGACTGGACTCCGGTACTGTGTCTCTTCAGAGAATTCTTGGCTGCCATTGGTTTGGCTTTGTGTCGAATGAGTAGTTGCTTGAGGAGTCCCGAATGAGGCACATTACCTGCACTGTGAGGGAGCGTCAGTTACGGCACTACGGCCATGTGGCGCGTTTCTCTGAGGGTGATTCGGCTCACAGGATCCTCATTGTTGAGGACCCGAGTGGCTGGACCGAGCCGAGGGGATGCCCACGTAACACCTGGCTGTGGCCTTTTCTGGAGTCTGTCTGCCTAGGGGTCGCCAGCCAGGATCCCAAGGAGTTTGGCCATGTGGTGGGTGCAGCAACGTGCTGGATCAGTGCATGTTCCCCAACCTGACCTGACCCTGACCCTGACCATTGTTTTAAGAACATAAGAACTGTACCAACGAGAGGAGGCCATTCGGCCCATCTTCGGCCTCACTTGGGGAGAACTTAACTAATAGCTCAGAGTTGTTAAAATCTTATCTAGCTCTGATTTAAAGGAACCCAAGGATTCAGCTTGCACTATGTTATCAGGAAGACTATTCCATACTCTGACTACATGCGTTTTAACTTTGAGTTATAACGATACTTTCTTCAAACCAATCATTCAGGTACATTTTCTGTCTTTTGCTCATGACATTCTCTTGTAATTACTTCCCTTTGACATTTCACTTTCTTAGAAAGAATCAGTGAAAATCAATTAGGCAGTATTTTCCAATAATAATTCTGCTTTCTTGAGTCTTTATTTGATATTGACACCATATTTGAGAGGGTTGAGGTAGAGGTAAGTTTTTGCTATTCTGCCTTTTACTAAATGCCGCTTTGGGAATTTCCTCTTGTTACTGCTGCCTCTAACAGGAAGCGGCGAGTGGGGCGGATGGTTTCTCGACTCGGGCGCCTCCAGGCTTGACATTTTGTGTTTGAGCTGTAACAAAGTCCTGTTCGCCATGTCCTATGCGTCTCCCCGCAATACTTCACATATGCATTTCTGGCTATTGTCAAACAGTGGATATGAGCAGAAATCCCAAGGGCCTCAACTGAAAAGTGGAAACCTGTAGTTATAGGATAGCCGTTTGTCTTGTGCTGATTTTAAGCTCTGTTATTTTATTGCATCAGCAGGTCATGGGCATGTCATTGGTTGTCTCACAACAAACCTTTAGTGGGAGCTTCTCTAATCAGACCTCTTCAGCATTGCATTTTGGGAAGTGAGAAGTCATATAGGCTCTGTTCTGTTTCATCTACCTAAAAGCACTGTTTTGATCTGTTTCTAACAGCGTACATGGGGGAAGGTCATTTAGGCCAGGTGGTCATTCGCAAGAACATTAAACAGCACCTTACAAAAGGTTTTCATGTAAGAGGAACATAAAGGAACCTCAAAGCGCATAGGCACTTTTGGTCACCAAAGTGACTATTTTGAGGTTCCTGCAAAACAAATATTCAAACTTTTTGTTCAGAAGCTTAGGGCATCACGCTGTTTTCTAGCTTTACTGTCATAGCTCTCTGGATGTAAAAGTAGGCATTGCTCTCTGGTTGTTCCTGGAGTTGTGGCGGCATGATGCTGTTCTTCAGGTTTGTTTAGATATGGGGATGAGGGAGAGGGGGTGTTTAATAACCTAGTAACACTAAGTACTGATGGTTTTTGGAGGGGCTTCCATTAAGAATGGGACTCTTATCAGCAATGAATTTAAGCCATTGAGATTATTGAAAGCCCTGGTCTCCAAGTTTACGTGTCTGTATTTCAGATCTGTAACTACCAGGGGCTGGCCCGAGTGGTGGTGCAGCTGGTGACCTCCTCTCCAGAGCCCCATCTTCATGCTCATAGCTTGGTGGGTAAACAGTGTGAAAAGGGCATCTGCATTGCTGACCTGGCACCCAAGGACTCCAGCATCAGGTGATCTCCAGTTTGTCCCGCTTTCTCCACCTGCGGATTGCTCACCAATTACTAACTGTCCCGTATCCTTGCCTTGGTAATCGTGCTGCAGTTTCCCTAATCTGGGGATACTCCATGTGACAAAGAAGAATGTGAGCAAGACACTGGAGGAGAGGATGACCGAAGCCTACAGGATGGGCTATAATTATGGAATAGTCATCCACTCCGAGATCGACAACCAACAAGGCGAGGTCCGCGTCCCCAGGGATCCCACAGGTGTGCCCACTGATGTCCGGCCTTCTGAGTCAGCGTAGTGCTGGGGTGATCAACCTTCAGCCCAAGCTCTGGGTTCTTTCAGGGCACCCTTTTGTTTGTTGTTCCACCTTCTCCTTTGTCATCTGGTATGATCCCAAAGCTTAGGGTTGTATATGGATGCCGTTCTCAGATTACCAGCGGCGGCTCATCAGCAATGCAGCTGCATCCCAGGCCAAGGAGATGGACCTGAGCGTTGTGCGTCTCATGTTCACTGCTTTCCTGCCTGACAGCGACGGTGGCTACTCCCGTCGACTAGACCCTGTCATCTCCGACCCTATCTACGACAGCAGTGAGTGTCCCTACCTTCCCATCGCTTGTCCCCATACATAAACACCTGCCATGAGGCACCACAGAGCCAGTGAGCTGTCCCACCACGGTTCATGAGGTTCTCTTCAAACCCCACTTCCCCCATGGTGGCTGTCCAGACCTCCGAGCTCCAAGTTTGTGGCAGGAAAGGAACTGTATTGTGCACTAAGTAAGAAACAGCTATGGATGTCAGCCTTTGATATGAGATGCAGATAAATGAAACCACCATCAGTCCATGCATTGGCTTCCTTCCACCCTTTTATGCGTGCAAACACCTCCGCACCAAATTTCCTTTGCCGGATCTTCTTGCTTGAGGCTAAAACTGGGGCTCCACTTTCAATTTCATTTCCCTCTCCTCTTGCCCTCTCTGCCGATAGCTTGCCCTCCTTCTTTTTTCTTCATGATTGCTTGACTGACCTTTAAACAAATGGCCTGTGTTTTCTTATTTATTTTTACTTATTTTTTACTAAGCGCTCTGTTGGAAGAAATGTGCTTAGTAGATGCTGTAGACCAACTAAAGTTGGCAAGTCTTGTTTTGGCTTTGTGATGCTGTGTTATTTCCGTTATGTGAGCATGCAGTGTTGTGAATTAGGACTTGCTATATCTATACTGGAACCCTACTTAATATCCATTTGCACAATTCACCTGGTATTGTGCATTGAAAGAAAATTTCTGGCCTGAGTTGAGGGCTAAAGAAGGTTAACTCTCTGGAGCCGGCGGTCCCGCCGGTGGGACCTGACAGAAATTTCGCCAAACCGTTTAATTAGCTCTGCGAGTTTTTGTCATATACATATTTTAAAAACACCCTTAGAAACCTTGGACGGTCTACTTTTCAAATATATATAGGTAGAAACTAAATATATTTTTACAGCTTTGTGATACGAATAAAAAGAACAAGAGTGACTGACTCAAGCGTCTGTGTCTCGAAGCAGCTCTGATCGCCCGCCCACTTGCAAATCGCGCTATTCGCATGATAATGACATTATAATCCGACAGTTAGTATTGGGTAAAGAAATATGTGAAGACGCCCATTGTGACTGAAATAAACAACAGCACATGTCTGGGTAGTGTTTACACTGATCGGCTACAATATAGCCCATGGATACGTCTCTGCCGCTGAAGCTTTGCGACAATGTTACCATTTTCAGCAGCAAATCTTGTGCTTGTGTCCATGGCTCAGTGTGCTAAGCCTGTGTGCCTGTAATCTAAAGAACGCCGGTTCAAACCCAGCCTATTTAGAATGTGAATAGCGATCTTCGGCTGAGAGCTGTCCTACATGCTCCCGATGCAAGTAAAACAAAGAAAGGTGATACGTTTTGCCGCCTTGCCTATTTAACCTAATTTTAAAAACTTTAATACTCCCGACAATGGAAGTTTTGAAAAGAACACCGATTACGGATTTAGTCAGTGTTTTTTTCATGATTCAACATAATTGATTTTAGCGAGATATAAACTGCAATACACAAGAAGGATACGCGGTCGACGATGCCCTCGTCCCGAGTGTTAATAATAGTCACTGCATCATATTTAATAATAATAATTGGTACTTTATTGATCCCACGTGTGGGGAAATTGTTTTTACGCCTCCCTCAACTTGCTCTTTGT
>JAODJW010000056.1:345514-362089 GCA_026777045.1 Hyperopisus bebe | reverse complement strand
GAAAATAGGTTTTTGAAAAGCATATGTTTAAAGTTGATTTTAACAAAAAATAGAATAACATTCTAAGTGGTCTCAGAATATTGGTGCTGAGTTTGTGCTGAATAAAAGCAAATGTAACACTTTGGGATAAATGTTTTTTAGATAGGTGAAATACTTTAAAATGTCAAGGCATGTCAGACTACCCCGAAAGTGGAAAAGAGGCCTCAGGCCCCAGAGGGTTAAGCTTTGATTTTGTTAAGAACTATAGCTGTAAGCATACTATCGATCATGGTAGCCAACTTTAGTCAGCTGGCTGGAGTGAGACTTTCAATTTGAGACAAGTTAATATTATATAGGGTTTGCAAACTACCCCTACACGTTCAATGCAGCTAATTTTGGGTTTATAATGGAATAATATAGATTTGCTGTAAGGTTTCATGTCAGAGCATGAAAGTCTGAAAACCTGAGTATCATGCCTGATGTCAGAGTTGGTGACCCTGTTCTCAATGAACCAGTTAGTCTACATTGTTTTGGTAGGATGTCAAGCTGTCAACATGGATTTTAAGCTGCTTAAGATGTTGTTGAGAGGGATGGACTGGCTCGAGATATTAGCTGTAACAAGTGTTCAGGGTGGGCTGAAAGATGTGAGGAACGTGGTGGTCTGCTGAGAACCTCAAACATCCCCCTCTGTCTCTTCCACCTGGCAGAAGCCCCCAACGCCTCCAACCTGAAGATCGTGCGGATGGATCGCACGGCGGGCTGTGTGACGGGTGGCGAGGAGGTCTACCTGCTGTGCGACAAGGTGCAGAAAGGTGCGGGAACTTGCGCATTTAGGTGGTCCACTACAGTGTGGACCCCTTTTTTTAACACCTATCTTAAACTGAGCAGCCATTTATCAGTGCTTGAAGGGAGAGGTGCTTGATCGGTCTCGCGTGCCATCGAGCACCTAAATTGCCATTTAGGAGAGTGAAAAATCACGCACGCCAAAAAATAAAACATTCACATCTCAGAATAATTCCCGATCGTCTTCGCGGAAACACAGAGACGTGCGATTTTTAAATGTTTTATTTTTTGGCGTGCGTGATTTTTCACTCTCCTAAATGGCAATTTAGGTGCTCGATGGCACGCGAGACCGATCGAGCACCTCTCCCTTCAAGCGCTGATAAATGGCTGCTCAGTTTGTTCTGACTGAGGTTGTGTGCCTTCATCTGGGTTCATGTCTGCAGAAATTATATTTTAAGACCAGTTATTATCTTTTGTAAGTGAATCTGAGTGTTGTATAACAAAGAGAAGCATCACATCTCCAGGTGACTGGATTTGTATGCCTTGGAATTGTGCTGATGTGTACACCATGAGGATAGAAGATTCCCTTAACAGTGACATGCTGAGAGTATGATGCGATTGGAGTGGGGGGGGGGTGCCCCCCCCCCCCCCCATAAAAGCCCTTGCCCTGCAGCCCTGGGAATTCCCCTTTGGTTTCATAAAAGTACACAGGAGATGAAACTCGGCACTGCTTTTTCTGCCAAGCGCTCGTGAGTGGGTGTGAAGAGGAGTTTTATCTTCAGCCGCAGAACTTTCTCCGCGCCAGACGGCGTGCCTCTGCAGGATGCTGTACGACAGGAAATCTCAGGGTCCCCTGCAGCCGAGGCTGACCATGCTTTTCCTCTGACCTGTATGGTGGCGGCTGATTGGAAGCCCAAGACTCCTCTTCTCAAATGAGAAGCGTCGCTGAACACACACTGTATGGCCAATCAGAGAGTGAGCCTCAACTTTTGTTGTCAGAGGCCCGGGAAATGTTACTAACCTGATGTGAGGTGTTTGCAAAGGCAGTGTCAGTGCGGCCAATAATGAAAAGTAGGCAGGAGACCCTGGTTTGGCGAGATGTTGTGGTATGAGATATGGCTTGCAGTAATATCTGTGTTAAATGTAGAAAAACCACAGAAACTAAGCAAACCAACGTTTTTTTTAATTTAGTATTGATATGATGCAAAGATTCCCCCCCCCCCGCCACCCCTGTGAAGTAATGGGTCTTCTCCTCTGTCTTCACTGACAGATGACATCCAGGTACGCTTTTATGAAGACAGCGATACTGGCAGGGTGTGGGAGGCTTTTGGGGACTTCTCGCCCACGGACGTCCACCGACAGGTCAGTGGTACCAGCCATGAGGTTGTTGTCACTGGGCAGTCGAACCCATTCTCATGCCTTATTGGTTTAACCCAATCAGAGATTGATGTCACTTGGTGATCAAGCCCCCTGGGTTTCAGTCTCTCCTTTCTTCTATGGCAGCCATCTTAGATGAATGGGACAAACATTTACCCCCAACACTACATGATTTTCAGATCACGTCCCTTGTCAACACTGACCAACGGTGATACCTTAGCAACAAGAACTTATCATTCTGCCTGTCTCATCAGCTCCTGCTCAAATGGCTCCTCTCTCAGCCCTGACTCAAACACTGATCACATACAGCAGTGATTCCCAACCCAGTCCTCAGGGACCCCGGCCAGTCCACATTTTTGGTTCCTCCCAGCTTCCAGCCAATAAAGAACAAAAATATGGACTGTCTGGGGTCCCCGAGGACTGGGCTAGGAAACACTGACATACGGGACATTAAACTAAACCTCTACAATGTTACCATCAGTTATCTGTTATTCCTTAATACAAGGCTGCTCATTCCTGCTCCTGAAGATCTACTGAAGGGCCTGATTATCTGCATCAGGTGTGCTAAATTAGGGCTGCACCTAAGCTCTGCAAGGTGGTAGCTCTCCAGGAGCAGGCTTGGGCTACTATTTTGTGGTTTATAGATGTATTGCCTAGCTCAAGCATAAAGCAACAGAACAATTGCAGCTTTTTCCCAGGCTTCAGACCTTGGAGGTCCCAGAATGCTTAAGAAAAATTGACTAATATTAAAAACAAAGAACATGCATATGACAGTCCTGCAGAATATTGTGTGGAAATAATTGATACGATTTGGAATAATGAAATGGAATGTGTGATGTGTGGTTTCAATACTCTTTTTCAATACTACTATTTCATGGCAATCAAGTGGAGTATTATCAAGTAACAAGATTTCAGTCATCCGATCCATCTGAACATTCAGTTCAGTATATTTTTTTTTACATTGCCTTACGCAATGCAGTTGCCCCAAGGCACTTAACAAGTGTGTGGCAGTACATTATTAGTAGCAACATACTAAATGGTTTAGAAAGGAAAGCTAAACAGTATAGAGAGAAACAAACCACCAGACATATTGACATTATCCATCCATCCATTTTCCAACCTGCTTATCCTACTGGGTTGTGGGGGGTCTGGAGCCAATCCCAGAAGCAGTGGGCATGAGGCAGGGAACAACCCTGGACTGGGGGCCAGCCCATTGCAGGGCACACTCACACACCTACAGGCAATTTAGGAACTCCACTCAGCCTCAGCATGTCTTTGGACTGTGGGAGGAAACCGGAGTACCCAGGGAAAACCCCATGACGACACAGGGAGAACATGCAAACTCCACACACATGTGACCCAGGCAGAGACTCGAACCTGGGTCCCAGAGGTGTGAGGCAACAGTGCTAACCACTGCACCACCATGTCACCCCCATATTGACGTTATCGATCCTTCTAATTTCAGATTTCACACTGATAGCATCGTATAACTCAGCCCCCTTCTCAGGCGTTTGGGTCTTTTGAATTTTCAGCGAGTTTTCAATGCTGTTTGTGAAGTACGAATATCTGTGCTCGCTCCAGTTCGCCATCGTGTTCAAGACCCCCAAATACCGTGACCTCAACCTGCAGAAGCCCATCTCGGTGTTCGTGCAGCTGAAGAGGAAGTCCGACAATGAGACGAGCGAGCCAAAGCCCTTCACCTATCACCCGCAGGTCATCGGTAAGCCTTCCTCCTTATTCCTGTGGTACCAATGGGCCCTTTCCCACTGTCCCATTCCCTCTGTTTTCCACATCTGCTGTGACCCTGAACTGCATAAGCAGCTCTTGGACCTCGTGCTGGTGCCGGTGCTGGGCTGGTTCAGGCTTGGTGCCTTTTGAGAACCAGCCTGCGATTCCACTGATATCAAAAAAGAACGGAACAGAAATGGCGGGAGAGAAAATAAAGCTTAATCTGTATTTTGTTTTTTGGATTTATTTTGCCGAAGCGAAAAAAAAAAAGTTTTAAGAGTATGACTCATTGTGCCGTGTCTCTATTGGATGTAGCCACTTTAGACCTCAAAGGCTCCCCGTCTGTGTGTGTGATTTTATTCTTGCTCTTTGTTTTACCGCTGTCCTTTTTAGCATCACACAAGAAAAGTTCGCTAAAAACGAAACTTTGCAGTCTGCCTCATGATCTCTTTGCGACTTGAACACCACAATGTTTTATTTACTCAACCTGTGACATATTTATATTTCAAATCTGGCCAGCAAATCAATCCTTTGTTTTTTACAGAATGATAAAAAAAACATGCAACCTTGCATCATTTGGTGCAAGCTAATATTTTGCGTAAAACTATCTTGTTTTCAACAAATGCAATCCATACTGTTTTATGCTATTTTATGATGTTTTGTCTCCGTAATGGCCTCCCTGTCTGTGTGTGTCAGTTTATTCTCACTTACTGTATTACTGCTGTCCTTGCTAGGATCGCGCAGTAATGCTGAAAACTGCTAAAAACTTAACTTTGCAATCTGCCTCATGCTCTCTTCGCCACTCAAACACCATGATAGTTTATTTGACCTGTGACATATTTGTACTTATTAAATCTGGCCAGCACATTGATGTTTTTCGATGTAACCTTATTCCGCTAACAAGCTGACAAGTTGTTTCACTGCCAGCACTGGCGTTATTAGATTAACTATATCGGTTGAATTTTCCCCAGTATATGGACAGTTTGGACGCCATAGCCTGGCCCACTTTCGTTGACATTAATAGTGCCAAATTCTGAGCCCAGCTTTTCTGTGGTGCTGTGCTGGAGCCATTCTTTATGGCCCAGGGCCATTCATTTGCTGTGGAAATGCATGGGAAAAAGTCCAGCATCAGCACCGGCACTGCATTGGAGGACACAAGGTTTTGGATATCAGGGTGGATGGGGTTGGTGTCACCTAGTGCAGAAACTCGTGGTATCAGTTCCCCCCATCATCTACATCATCCCTTAAATCATGCAGAATCCTTTTTTTCTTTTTCTTTCCAAATGTTAATTGTAAATCATACTTCAGTGAATGTAATGGCAATAGTAGTGACATAAACAGCTAGCAAGATTAAAATTACGCCGATTACATCTTTAAATTACAATACCATATGCATAGCCTAAATCTCTAAATATATATGCGTTCACATAGTTTCATGTGGTTAAAGTGAAAATTAGGTAAGAAAACAACAGAATTTGAAGCAAAAACATTTAAGAACTACATCAAAATTATGTTCATTTGAACGTTTACCTTCCTGTTACATCACATACATTAATTGATTAGGTTAGGTCAATAACGGCTCAAATAATGTAGAAGTTGAAGATAAATACATATGGAAATATTGTCATATATTCATAAATGAAGTAATACTATGAAACAAACAAACAAATACGCAAGTATTTCAACATTTCAACATTTAACATGTAACCTGGTGCGGTCCACACCCTCCACCTCCCCCCCCGGTGTAACCTGGTGCGGTCCACACCCTCCGCACCCCCCTAGTGATCCCACTACGGTGAGAGTAGCCAACGTATTTACAAGGACACCTGCTGGTCACTAAGCACAGACCATGAAGCTGAGAAAGCCCACTACAGGGTGTTTGTCTGTCTCAGGACACTCACTCACATGTAAGCACACACACACACACACACACACACACACACAGAGCCTGTGTGTGATTCAAACTCTGCTGCTGATGGTGCGAGACCAGAAAGGTTTTTAAATTTATACATCTTATTTTTTTTAGGACATTACTAAGAATCATGGTGGTTGCTGTGGTTTTTAGATGACTGATAAACATTTGGTGCTTGTTGGTGCTGTGCCTTCATAAATGTCATTCTCCATCCACTCTATTCAGTACCATCCACTCCATTCAGTACCAGCCACTCTCTCTGCATAAAACTCCCTCCTGTCTCTGTGTGCAGACAAAGAGGAGGTGCAGCGGAAGAGGCAGAAAACGCTGCCCAACTTCCAGGACTATGGACCCCCAGGCCCAGGAGGAAGCGGGGGCATGTATAGAGGTGGCGGGGCCGGCCCTGCCACTGGAGGGGGCCCTGGCACAGGAGGTGGTATGTATATATTGAGGGGGCACTAGCGAATGTCATTTGGGAGTTATGTAATTGCTCTCCTAGTAGAAATTTAATATAAATCAACATTTAAAGATAGCAGTCAGCTTTGAATCTCAGGGGATCAACATGCAAAAATGTCACACTTGCCCTTGCCTTGCAGGCCACTCCTATTTCCCAGGCTATGGCACGTATGGGGGCAGCGCCTATGGGGGCGGATACTCCTTCCCACATGGAAGCGGAGGGACGGGGATGAAGCACAGTGAGTCCCCTACTGGTGGAAGAAAGAAATGCGGGCGAGGGAGGGTGACTTCTTTAGGACTCCCTGGGAGGATGTTTGGTCCCTTAAAAATTTCTTGCTTTGTCAGACCTGTAACCAGGACTAAAACACCATTAGGTATATTTTGTGTGCCAGAACATACAGGGAGACACACCCATTCCCGGTGTACTGACTCTCACCTCCAGAACATACAGGGAGACACACCCATTCCCGGTGTACTGACTCTCACCTCTTGAACATACAGGGAGACACACCCATTCCCGGTGTACTGACTCTCACCTCCTGTGCCAGCCTCTCAGGGACCCGGTGACTGTGACCACCAGGATGAGGACAGTGATGGTGACGGCAACCCTGCAGCCGGAGGAGAGGTGTGCCTGCATGGGGCAGCTGAGGGCGAATCACTCGAGGCATCGTCCCCTGATCTGGGTCCATGTGATGCCTCACAAGGGAATGCGGGTGGTGAGTAACCCACAGAAAACATCCAGTTACCATAGTATTGTTTGCAGTATTTCTCAGTAAGAACAGTATCCCTTAGCTGAGGTCAGACGGTAGGGTACACGGCACTATAGGGGCCACAGTAACATTGGTATCTCCCCAGGGTGTGTAGTGGAAGACCAGCTGGTGGCGCTAGCGCAGAGGCAGGCCGAAGCCCTGTTCCAGTATGCTGCCAGCGGTGATGTCCGCATGCTACTGGCCCTGCAGCGCCCCCTGATGACCGCCCAAGACGAGAATGGGGACACGTAAGCCACTCTCCATACTCAAACTTGTCCTCAGAGGGAATCTATTTATATTGTTATGATGGCTCATTGATCTAGGGGCATGATTCTCGCTTTGTGTACAAGAGGTGCTTGGTTCAAATCCCGAATGAGCCAACAGCTCAGTTGGTTAGTAGAGGATTAATTCTTGGACGGGTGGTGATATGTCACTCAGTCTGTTAGGATGCTGTTCCTTTGATCAGAAGGTTGCTGGTTCAAATCCCAGGGTCAGGAGAGTGATTTTACCAGTGGACCATTGAGTGAGATGCTTAACCCCCAAATTCTCCAGAGACAGAGACTTCTCAATAGTGCATCACTTTTGCCTCACATTGGTAATAAAAGGGAACATAAAAATGGGAGAAATAAGGATTTAAAATGCTTGGTGAGCAGGATTACCATACTAGCCTCAATGTGGAACAAAAATACCATCACTGAGGAATGACCTTGATTCTTAAAAAGAGAGGTTCATCAGTGACCACTACTCCATTAGCAGCTAATATTATTCCCACCCATCTTCAGGAGTAATAGGGAGTCTGTGAAGTTAATGAATGTGACCATAAAGTTATGGTCTGATAGTGAAGGGCTTCTCCCTCTGGCAGAGGTCTGCACTTGGGCGTGATCCACAGCCGGACGTGGGCAGTGCGCAGCTTGGCCCAGGTCATTTCCGCACTACCCGGGGAGGATGTGATCAACATGAGGAACGACCTATACCAGGTACCACATGCTTTCAGTGTTGGTGGGCAGAGGTTGTGGGGTCATGTCCCAGGAAGAGCAGCAGTGTAGATCTCTTGGGTCGCTTTTCCCTTTCTCTCAGGGCAGCATCAGTCATTTGACTTATGTCTTTCAGACACCCCTTCATTTGGCTGTCATTACCCAGCAAGAGGAGGCGGTGGAGGCGTTGCTGGAGGCTGGGGCAGATGCCAGTCTCACAGATCGCCACGGAAACACGGCCTTGCACCTGGCCGCCCAGCAAGGTGACGGGAAGATCCTCGGGCTGCTCCTGCGGCACCCAGACTCGGCGAAGCTTGTCGATCAGCCCAACACTGCAGGTATGCACTGGGCGTGGCCTACACAGGGGGCGTGGCCCACACATGGGGCGTGGCCTATACTTAAATAAAACACTCTGAGCTTCCACCTAATTCCATGGTGTCCCCTTAGGGCTGTGTGCTATCCATCTGGCAGTGTTGGCGAACAGCCTGGCATCCCTGCGCCACCTGCTGGAGAGCGAGGCATCAGCCGACACACAGGAGCTAAGCAGTGGCCGCAGTGCACTGCACCTGACTGCTGAGTTGGACAATGTCTCGCTGGCTGGCTGCCTACTGCTAGAGGTGCCTGAGGCTACGTTACGGGGAGGTGGGATGGAGGGGGTTGGCTATCTGCAATCTGGGAAAGGTGGACAGTTCCCCATAGGGTGGTGTTAGTCAGCCCAGTCCTCAGGGATGCTGAGATGGCCCACATTTTTGCTTCCTCCCAGCTCCCAGCACACCTGTACCAGGTATTCGGTATTCTTGATTGGTTAAGGGCTGGCAGGGATCAAAACTGTGGGCCATCTAGGGGTCCCTGAGGACTAGATTGAGAAACACTGGAGATGCTGTGTAGTAGAGGCTGAACTAGCTTGGTGAATCTCCAAAACATCACTCACTTGGGGAGCCTTAATAAATGGACAAAAGCTCTTTTAGACACTTTGGGTGATAAGCTACCAGTAAAATGTTGTGGTGAGAGTAACCTCATAATTCCCACCGTCTGCCCCACCTACAGGGCAATGCACATGTGGACTTGTGCACCTACAATGGCTCCACCCCCCTCCACATTGCTGCTGGGCGTGGCTCAGTCAAGCTGACTGCACTCCTCATGGCTGCGGGTGAGTGTGCCACACGGTGGTGGGAGGTTGGCATTGTCATTTTGTCATATTCCCGGCTCAAGGTCAGAATTCCCGTTATCTCTTGCTGCGATTCATCCTGGTGTATCTTCATTGGAGACTCTTGGTAAATGTGGCCACTGTCCTGGCCGTATTATTCTGCTCATTTAATAACAGTCTTACTAGGTTCTTGCTTTGTTGTGAAGCTCCTGCTTCAGTATTGCTTACACTTGTACGCTTGTACGTTGGAAGTTCAGCCTAGCTACACTAATGCCCAGTTGACTCCTCAATAGCTGTTTGTTTGTAATGTACAAGTGAGGCAAATAGCACATCACTTTGGACCAAAGTGTCTGCCAAATGAAATACATATAAAAGTATTTTCCATTTCACTTAAAAAGGCTTTATTTAAACAGACTGAATACCCATGCTGTGGGCTAAGGGTGAGACCTGCTGATTCATGCCACTGGTGGATACAAGCTTGTTGGCTATTCTGTCACTCTGAAATGTAGCACAGAATCATGCTAATGTCACTGGTTCCACCCCAATACCTCCTGGAAGCAGATCTCTCTCCCTTCTCTCAGATATGCACGTTGACCAAAGTAGCGCTTGCTGAGGTGTAACCCGCCTTCCTTTTGGCATGTAGGAGCAGACCCCCACAGGCAGAACTACGAGCCCCTGTACGACAGTGACGACGAGCAGAGCCGAGGCAAGGAGGATGAGGATGATGGTTACGTCCCAGGGACGAGCCCGTTTGACGTGGCGGCCAGCGCTGAGGTCAGTGCTCCCAGGGCGTCGGTGCTCCCAGGGCGTCGGTGCTCCCAGGGCGTCATGACTCTGACGGCAGCCCTGTTTCCTCATACATTTTACAGTATTATCCTTTAACTCCCTTAGGTGGAGTTACCACTTTACTAAAATTCCTTTTAGAAATCAGTGAAGTTCCACCGAAGTTTTCACCTTTTTGGTTCTTTATTCTAGTACCCATGTACTTTTGTTATGAATATAGCTGGAGTTACTAGCACGACGTTAAGAATCAACATAATCAGTCAATCCCCACATAATTTGCCCCAGTAGCATCCGGTACCTCTTCCCCACAGATATATGACATCCTGAATGGCAAGCAGTACCAACCAATCAGCATCCCGGCTGCTGTGCCCCTACAAGGTAAACCGGAATTGGCCTGTTATGGGCTGCAGGGGGGGGATTAAGGGATTATCTATCCTGAAATAGGCCTGGGGCCACAGCACAGATGAGGGGCCCTGAGCTACTTCAATGGTTAAACTTATAAATCTAACCCGCCCCTGATTGGCTGTGGTGCTACAGAAAATTGCTGGTGATCTCCACCATTCCTGTGGTTCTGCTGAATGTTATATTGAGCAGAATGAGCTGTTTCTGTATAGCACTGCAGCATTGAAGGCGTGGGGTGGAGCTCGGTCTAATGCTCAAAACTGTGTCCTAAAGGGGACCTGAAGAGGCTGAGTGATGACACCAAGCAGGCTCTGTGTCGTGCCCTGGAGCAGCCCACGCAGACCTGGGAGAGCCTGGCCCAAGCCCTGGGTCTGGGAGTGCTCAACACTGCCTTCCGCTTGAGTCCTTCCCCCGCACGCACGCTGCTGGACAGCTACGAGGTATGGAGTGCTGTCATTGCTATGCTCCGCCCCCCCGTCACAGCTGTCCTATCACCATGCTCCCACACACCACGCCCCCTGGTACCAAACACCCTTTCGAGCCTGTGCTGGTACTTTTTTGCGATGCACTGAAGTGCACAAAGAGGTTACTGTACATGTGACTTGCATCTTTTGCTGTCGTCACCCAAGTTAAATTTCCAGTTATAGCTTTGCAATTGGAACCACGACAAACGGACGCAAGTCAGTTTGGGCGCATCTCAGTATTGTAGCATTGTAGCTGTCCATCGCATATACATTACTGTATATACACCGTACTAGAAGTTACATATAGACAGTGAATCATCATGCGCCGGCTGTGCTGCTCATTCTCCTGCACCTGTCATGCTGATAAGTGGTACACCCCCAACATTCTTCTAGGTCCGCTTTTAGGTGCCTCTCGATCAGTGTATATTATTGACTGTGGACCTCAGACGTAAATGTGAGCAAACATTACTCAATCAGTCTTGACATAAGACTGTATTTACCTTCTTAATCACCTCTTTTTATGGACAGAGAAGTCACATCAGTGGTGGTATTTGTGTGTCACTCGTTCTCTGAAAATGACTCTTCCAGGTGGCTATATGAATATGAAAGTCCTCATATTTGATCATTTGTGAGCCCACCAAAATGGAAATTGTGGTTCTGTTTATAGGAAAATATGGCCTTTCATTTTCCACCTTTTTGAGATGCAAATGTGTGCTGTTGAAACTTGTCATTTGGGTATAGGGTTTCATAGAAATGAATCATCTTTCACAGATTTTGGCTCTGCTGTGATGAGGTGGTGTTGTATGAGGAATTCACAGGCACAGAGTAATAACCACTTTTATGTTCTTGTATTGAAGCCTGATGTTGCTGGAGAGTAAAATTCCCAGCCTTTTGATTGTCTGGCTTCTTGGCGTTTATGCATCTTTCTGACCTGGTTGCATTAATTAATATGTCATGTCAGAAAATGGCTGCCTGTCCTCATTATCCACCTGCCCAAAAACAAAGTGAATACTTTTGGAGGTACAGCCAGGGAGGTTTCTTTGCACCTGTCCCAGTCACTGATAAGTGCCCAGTGTCAGGCACGTGTCCCTGGGATATTTGTGAACGTGTACCAGGCTGGTGAACGCTTACCCTCAGTGTACCTGCTAACAGGCTGGTGAACGCTTACCCTCAGTGTACCTGCTAACAGGCTGCTGAACGCTTACCCTCAGTGTACCTGCTAACAGGCTGCTGAACGCTTACCCTCAGTGTACCTGCTAACAGGTGTCCGGTGGTACAGTGAAGGAGTTGGCAGGGGCCCTGAGACAGGTGGACGGCAGCAGTGCTCTGGACATCCTACAGGAGGCGCTGTGCTCACACTTGCAGGAGCAGACCTCAGGTAAAGCTACATTGTGAGCCCTGACAGCTTGTCTGTCCTTTCAGCCAGGTTGAGCTTTTGGTTTGCCTGTCATATTCCCCCGATGAAAATCAAATTCCCCCACCCACATGCCAAAATGTGTGCAGTAACTCCACATGACTGATGAAAGAATGTTTTCATCATCCTTTTCGTTTTATGAAAAAAGGTCCGTTGTAATGTTAAAAGGTAATGACATCACAGCACTTTCCTCAGAAATGAACCTAAGTGTCATGTGGCTCCTTCCGTCTCGAACAATGAAAGTAGTATTCCCTGTCCAGTGAAGCACAGTTTTGGGTTTCCCTGGAGTTTTAGTGGCAGTAAAGTATCTGTCGGTGTGGTTGTTTTCTTTAACTGTTAAGGTCAAATACCTTGCAGTGTTTTCTTGGTAAGCAAAACAGGGAATTCCCAGGGAAAAGGGTCAGAAACTGCAAGCTGACAGACCTGAGCGCCAGTCAAATTCCCCTCAGAAAGTGGCTGCTTCTGCTTTTAAATCCGTACAGCGAAAAGTTAGTGGAGGTTGTGCCGTTCCGTCTCTACCTCCTCTCCCCCCCCCGAAACGTTAAAGGGCTCAGCGCCGTTTCCGGTTCTCCAAAGCGGAACCGAGAGTGAGAGTGCTTCACTTGTAACGTCTGATATTAAGCGGTTTCGTTACGTAACCCAATTCAGAGGGTGGTTTCGTTACGTAACCAGATACTCGGTCGTCACAACTGGAAAACCACGATGAGGGGGAGCAACTTCTAAAGCTCTCTGTTCTCTTTGGGAATCAGTATTTGATACTAAAAACCTCTTAGGTCTGAGTTTTTTTCCAGTCTGGTGACAGTGTCGCCATAAAAAGCTTATGATTTACATTTCTATATGTGGTTTAAATAAAATATGGTGTGCAGCTTTGTAAGTTTTCCGTACCCAATATTTTTCTGTACCTAACTGTTACACAAAGACTATCTGTGGCGAATGCAGGTTTTTTTTTCCTCTTGAACTTCTTTACGGTCCCTCCAGTTCCCCAGAGAATCCATGTGTTAGTGGCCCTGTGACATTGTTACTATGATAAAACATGTGACTCTGTCACCCCACCCCTGCAGGTGTGCCCCAGTGTGCGCTCGGTGGGCCAGAGGAGAGCACTACGTGCGACAGCGGGGTGGAGACGTCTTTCATGAAGTCGAGTCTCAGCTTGGTGGGTTCGCTGTGCGGCCCTCCTGGCTGCTCTGACAACCCTGCCCATTGGTGCATCACACAGGTCGAACTGTAATCGCTCCAAGCCCTGCAACCCAGTCGCCACGCCCCCCACCCCGGTCTCCTCGGCCTATCAGGGATCCCCGTGGCGTGACAGTTTCAGTGTCACAGACAGGTCTCCCTCAGACCAAAGAAACATGCGGATGTTATTTCACACACTTTGAGTTCTGTTTCTCCTAGAAGTGACAGAGTCATTACTGACGTTTCCCAAGTCGGCTGCAATATTGACATGTAAACAGAAGTAGTAGAGAAATTCTTTCATGGTGTCAAACTTAGCTGAGAGAGACATGGGGACATGCGTCAGTCCCACACCGATAGACTTACTCCACAGGAAGTCGTCATATGTTGAGTGTGTATCCATTCCTTCATGTTTTAGTCAGGTACCGGACATTTAGGCCCCTGGAATAAAAGGATAGAATGGTTTCTTTTAAAGCTACTCTGTCTCAGCCATGTTTTGTGTAAAACTCCAAAGAGGCTTAGAGACTGCTCTCAGGTTAAACTGCCCCCCCCCCCTTGGGATTGTAATATTTTATGTTCAATATAATAGTGTGGGGTGGGGCTCAGCTATGGAGCAATGTAGTATTGGCATCGATGAAGCCAGTCACCAACCGTGATTGGTCATGAAAGACCAGGAACCCTCCCACATGACCAGAGCACCACACCTCAAATGTCAATCCTTTTAAATATCACCTTTTTCCTAATGAAACAGACCTACTGCTGATTAAAGCAGGAGGACATAAACTCTTGTTTCACCAAGTGAATGTTCGCTACTATTATCCATTTTGTGCTTGTAATTGTGTCCCCTGGAGTCTGTCAATCCATTGTGAATCTTTGTTTTTCTTTATGTAAAATTGCCTTTGTACTTGCAACTGACTTTTAAAAGTAGTGTGGTGTTTAAAGATAAGGTACATTTACTTAAGCTACATATCCAGACTTAAATGCTTTCCACTTTGGAAATATGCAAATGACTATGTAAATTAAGATGGCTGTACACTTGTCTCTGAGGAAACAAAGCAGTGCAGTACAACTAAATGTTGAAGCATATTTATTGCAAAGTACTCTGTGTTGAACAGAGGTTTTCCCAGAATTAAGACATCAGCACCTCTGCTAAAGGGATACCGTCCTTTAAAAAAAAAAAAAAAAAAAAACTCATGCATGTTTGGAATGTTACTGCTTACAGCACTTATTGTCCCTGTGTTAAGAAAAAAATTTGATGTGCCCCTGCACTAACAGCCAAACATTTTATGTACCAAATTAATTTTGTTCTATATAAACTCGACTAAAAGCTACTTTATTTTGTTTGCTTTTATTTGGCATGACTGTAATACTTTTATAATAAAATTTTGTAAAGTGCTTGGGACATTCATTACTATATTTTCCATTCATCATCCACACCAGGCACATTGTAAAATAACTGCAGAATATGTACCACAAATTACAGAGGGATGCTTCTTGTGTACAATTTTTTCCAATTGCTTGTTCCAAGGGAATATTTGATTTAGTTGCACAGACTAAATTCATTCGGTATAAGGATTCCTGATAAGACCAAGAAGGGAGTTCAATTTAAATGGATTAATTTCAAAGAAAATTGGTAAGATGATCATGGAGCACCACTGATGGGGGTCAGTACACACCCCTCAGGGAGGAGACTGTCAGGACCTGGGAAAGCTGGGCAGTGCTTGTGGGAGCCCAGGGGTAGAACTGCACTGACCGGCTCTTGGTGACCATTAAGAAACCATTCGAGTCAAACCGTCCAGGAATGTCACCAACGTCCAACCACAGGAACGGGGCGACGGCCGAGGTCTGGATGGTAACCGTGAAGGTGTTTCCGTCTTGCTGGACCTTTGTCTGGCAGGGAGCAGAGAAAGACAACCAATTCATTAGGAGAAATGGCTTGAATTTCCTGTAAATGAGACTTAAGGGAATCAGCCGTCAAATGTCGTAAAACAGTAATGCATGGACTTCTTAACAAAAACCAAAGATTCACATTACTGTGAGTTTCTAGTTTCACTTTTACATACTTTAAATAGATCTTATTAATACAACAGTTGTGCCATTAACCCTTGGGAGTCTGAGGCCTCTCAGCCACTTTCGGGGTAGTCTGACATGCCTTGACATTTTAAAATATTTCACCTATCTGAAAAACATTTATCCCAAAGTGTTACATTTGCTTTTATTCAGACCGACTCAACACCAGTATTCTGAGACCACTTAGAATGTTATTCTATTTTTTGTTAAAATGAACTTTAAACATACTTTTCAAAAACCAATTTTCAGACATGTTGAGAAATTGTAAAAAGTCACATTATAGACATTTCTAACAAAGACTTTTGAGCTCTGAAGCTTATAGACACAGGGGGTTGGCTACAAATAGGTGAATGAGACATTCTGAAATTTTATGTGGTTTGATTACTAAAGTGTTAGAACTTTAGGGTGACACTTTTTCTCAAAGTCAGTGACCTGCACAATGAATATTGATGGGATAAGTGTCCCCACACCTGTGGTAGTTAGCATACTGTCAATGGCCCATCAGTCTGGGGTGTGGGGTGCAGTGACGCCCATCACTTTGGAAAGGCAGTTTGAAACGCAAGAAAAGTAGCAACAATAAAATCCCTTTCACAGTTTATTGGTAGATGGAATAAAAAATGAAAAACTGATCATACAAGTATAGAAAGTGATAAATATGATGCAGTGCCTATGCAGAGTTAACGGAAATGAAATAACTCACTATTATTAAATCCATGAAATGATGGCAGCCAGTTCCCCATATATTCTCTCTTCCAGGAAATTCTTTAAAGAATAATGTGAATTCCTGACAGCTCCTTTTGCGAGAACTGCTGCGAGTTCTTCTTGTCATGTGAATTTCCTGGTTTTTACCTGTACATCTCACTCTGACTCACCATTAGTGTGTGCTGGTGACAGCAAGTGTGACAGTGTCCTTCGATGAACCAACAACCTATTTGTGGTGGACTCATTAGCCTTAGCGTTAGCCTTTGGGGTAGCATTGGTATCACTAAAACAAATATCTACTTATTGAAGGTTGATTAAACTTACAAAAAACTATCAATTATGGGGAGAGGCTGCAGTTCAAGAGCAGAGGAGGAGGGCCAGCAGGAAATGGCCGTGCAGAGGAAGGGGGCCCGGCAGGAAATGGCCGTGCAGAGGAAGGGGGCCCGGCAGGAAATGGCCGTGCAG
>JAODJW010000056.1:305522-318099 GCA_026777045.1 Hyperopisus bebe | reverse complement strand
GGAGTTGCTCTCCCTGATGTGCAGGAAAGGCCCCAGATGAGGCCTAATGGTGTACCCATAACACAACAAACCCTTCAGATGGTTCAACATGCAAGATAAAACAGATGAGTAATGCAATCTCAGCTTATTTATCAGCAAATAATGCGGACAAATTTATCAAGAACTGCACATACATTTTAACAGTAAAGGACACACCCGCTGAGGCGTAACACAAAAGCCCATCAATGAACTGTACTTTTAGGAGTAAAATTGTGAAAGCGTATGCAGAATAGATGACACAGTGGCACAAAGGATAGCACTATTACCAGAATTGGGAGTTTGAATCCCACTCATGGTCTGTGTGTGAGGAGACGGCATAATCTCCCAATGTTATGCTGGGCTTTCCCCTTGCAATTAGGCTAATGGGTCTCTACATGTGCGTGTATGTGCCCTGTGATGACTGGAATAGCCCAGGTTGTACCCGAGGCCAGCTCTGCTCGGGAAAGGCTGCACCCATCCCCCTCCCTAGACCAGGATATGAGCCAGGAAGATGGATGTTGATGTAAATATAGGATATGACCACAGAGACCACAGCTCAGTCTGCCTCAGAGACATATGGCCTGTTTCCGCACCACTCCCCATAAGATGTCACTCTTTGGGGTGCTGGGAGGCCAGCAGGGTAGGGATCTGTTTGTGTCGAGAAGTTTGTGGGTTCAACTCCCATGCCTGGCAGTGTGATCACACCACTGTTGGGGGCTTTAGCGAGGCCCTTAGTCCCAAACTGTGCCAGGGATGTCAGCCCTCTATCACCAAGCTTTCCATAAGTACCTGCTAAATATATGCAACAAATAGGGGGGGGGGAAGCATTGAATAATGGCAGTTAAGATAAGTTATCCTGGCCCCACTCTCCAGAAGGTAGACAGTATATAGGTTCAAGCCTAGGGCTGAACGATTTAACGATTTCAAATTGAAATCGTGACTTGAAACAACGCGATTAGCAAATCGCAAAGGCTGTGATTTAGGACACACATTATACAGCATGTTGGACCCAGGGTTTAAAACGGTTGTAAGAATAGTTTTACAAACTCATACCGTGCTCCCTATGTGACAGTCGTTTTCACCAATCAGAAGTGGCCCAAGGCGGCGGAGTACATGCCCACAAACAGCAAACATGTAAAACTGGAAGAAAATGTTGCATTCGGGGTGCGGAAAAAATACTGATTCCGCTACTGAGCTATACGTGAATTGCCTTCGTATTTCATAGTCTGAGATTGTTTCAGAAAGGTCCTATCATCAATAGAACCAGCAACCTCCTTTTAAACACCAGCTGCGACATACTTCAGAGTATCACACCTTTTGTTTTTGTTAATAGGAAATCATTAGCATATAACCCATCAAAACAACGAGACGGTCGGTAATCCTTACAGCAGCAGTCTGTGACCCCCCCCCAGAAATGCCGTCGAATCCATAATACAGTGTGTTTATGTCATATGTTTTTGTGCTCATTGATTCAAGTATTGACTTCCATAGATTAATCTTGTAAAATTAATCTTAATACCAAAACAGTAATAAAGTGAAAGCCTCACTTTAACACAAATACTAAAAGAACAGATCGCTTTAATCGTTATTACAGTTGGGTATGGGCATGGTCTTATTTAAAAGATATAAGAAAGTGATGCATATAATGTTTTCTCCGTTTTATATTTGTCCGAGCAACAAGGCAAAGGAATGATGAGCTGCTTAAGTCGAATCTTTGGTGAGCTGCCTGGAGTGAGGCTTTGTTTGAGACGAGTCTGCACATACATTTACGTGTATGTAAGAGTTATATTACCATGTAAATAGTCTGTAGGGTTTGCAAACTTCCCTAATGTTTTTGATGCAGCTAAGTCTAAGTTAATAATGGAATAATTTAGATTTGCCATAAGATTTCTTGCGTGAGAGTCTGAAAGTGTGTTACCCCAACCCGTGAGAGTTTGCAACCCTGAACACATACATTTTTTGTTTCCCCTGAATTGTTTTGTATTAAAAAAACCTTATAAAGCTGTTAAAAAGCGGAAATGTAGACCAACATGACCACCAATAAACTATGTCTATTTATTCGACACTTTTTAAAATGCATACTACGTTTGAAAATTTTCCAGCTTTACAGTTTCAGGATAGAACAGCCACTCTGTTATGAACATTGCAGCTTTTTGAGTGTTAGATTCCCTGCCGTTATTAACACTAATAACACATTAGCGCAAACATAGCGGCTGCATACACCGAAGTAGTTCTTGCTTGTTCACTAGAGGTGGATGATATGATAATTAGTGACTGCTTGCAACTGTATCAATGATAAGCTTTTTAGAGTTTATTGCAAGAATCATGATACAGCACTACAATATGAGAACAGAACAAACCAGCAAGCGAAGATCAAATGATGCCTGCATGTTTGGACACTGCAACAGTACAACAAAAATAGACCGAAGCAATTTCAGCCTGTGTACAATCTCAGTGCTGTCTGTATATCTCATTTCTTTACTTATGGATCTCAACTTAATGACTAAACCTAGAAAAAAAATATATTTTCAAACCAGTTAGCTAACCTGTCAAAGAAAATCTAAATATTACAGATATTATAAAAAAAATTACAATTTCCTCATAAGTGTAACTTAAGATCAGGAAATGGCATGAGACAATTGTAATATGTCCTCTCAGCTTCTGTAATATACAATCAGACTGCTAAAAATACTGCACTTCTATCACACAGTAAACACAATGTGTCAGCTACACTACCAAATAAACAGTGTGATGAGGAAGAATTGGTAAAAAAAAAAAAAAAAAAAAAAGGTTCCGCTGTAATTGTGTGGAAATTGGTCCATGTCGGATTTTGCACATCCAACCTACTGTAATTTGCAAAGATGCAGTTCATACAATAGATGGTAACAACAAACCTTTTCAGCCACCTGAAATGTAAGCACCCCAAACAAGCTGAATATCTGGTTATGAGCAAATAATGTTATAATTATATAAGCAATGTTCCCTGCAAGAACAGAATTGCTGGGTAAGTGGTTAAATGATTAACATCACTACACGTATTCCAATTTGGTTAGTTCAGGAAATAAAAAAAAAACAAAATGTGATTTCTCTCATGGATTATGATTTAAAGAAAAAATATTGTGATATACCATTTTGGTCACATTGCCCACCCTTATATATCATGCATCATGGCTGTCCCAGCTAGTGATGGGCCAATCCACATTTTTCAGTTCCGATCCAATTCCAACACACAGATGCTGATACTGATACAGACTCCGATACAAGAGCTCTTTGTACTTATAATATTATAAATATGAATATATATTAATATGCCCAAATGACAAATGCTTGAAATGCCCCACAATTTCTCCTACCGGCAACAGTATCACTTGTACTTTATTTAGCCCCTCATGTATAACTAGTTGTTTCAAGTGTAAAATACTTCCAGATCGTCACCTTCTTATGTGACGTTTTTACCTTCCCCATACTGCAAAGCGTACACACATGACATCACAGCAGGCGGAAGTCACACCCACCGAGTGGCAATAAAACCGAGATGCAGCATTAGTGTTCAGCTTGAATGCCTCAAAAACAGGAGAGTTGTTGTGGGACCATTTGATAGTTTTAAGAAATAGGAACCTTCTCTTCACAGACTGCCAAAAAGTGAATAAGTAATTATTGCACGTGTATCAGTCACAGATGGCTGATACCTAAACCGTCTAATAGATATGGATCGGTGTCGATACCAATCCGAATCAGACTGGTGCACCTCTAGTCCCAGCCACATTCTGGAGCAGTCAGACCAGCCTCAACTATCAACATAACAAAAGTGAAATGAATTTCCAGGAGGTGTAACTTCTGAACAGCAAAGTGCACTGAATCTTTATTGTGAATAGTAGAGGTTGTGATCTTTTGTCTTCCTACTAATACTTCCAAACATAAAACTTTGATGTCCAGTAATAATGTGTCACTACCTGATCCATACCCCATTTCCTCACCTGCCATACTGATAGCTCACATTTGTTTTTCAAATGCGTCACACATGAAGGAGACCCAGTGATACAGATACGTCATATAAGTTAGCCAGTCAACACAGCAATGTCATATTGTATGTTTTTCATATTGTAACTGAAATAAAATAGCATTTGTCTTCAACAGCAACAGCTTTTGGGTGAATTCTTAATGTCATATTTTTAATAATGTCCTAGGTTAGTGTCCCAATAGCAGTCCATTAATGAAGGTATAGACACCTTTGGTGTCCTCTGTTTTTTGTCCTGGATCTGTTCGGTAATTCTGCCCAACAGCATGTTTGTGAAAGCAATTGCAGCAACATTCTGGGAGGGGATTGGTCCTTACAGCCATCTTTAACTATCAATACTTCATTAATTTGTCGCTGAATGTCAATATAATACTAGTATTAATATGTTGCACAACTACACAGGCATGTAATTAAGGTAACAGTCAAAAAACTGTTTTAAAACACTGACCCAAATCAAGATCAGATCGGATCAGGTTGGATCGAATCGTGAGTCGATTCTAAATCTTGAGAATCGGAATTAAATCGATTCTTGAAATTTGAATCAATACCCAGCACTAAACATGAGATGATGGTATTAATATCGCACATCAGCCAGCCCTATAATATACAGCCATTTTTTCGAATTCCATACAAAATACCCCACCTGGTGCTGTGATGTCATTCAGTGCCGGGTCCGGTTTATACACATGTGGAAAACCAACACCTTGAAGTACCATACTTTTGGTACTTTCTTGAAGTACCAAAAGTAAGGTACCTGGTGAGGTGGGAAAGTGCCCTTTAAAGAAAATGCCGAATTATGGATTGCGCGAAACTCTCTTGTTTTGATCCAGCTGATGTAATACAATGGAGAAGAACCACTGTAATTTAGAAATGAGATCGTATAGAGAGGTGTGAATTGACATACAATTAATTGCAAAAAATGTTACTACAGATTAGGAACTACTAGATGGGGCTTATTAGGGGTGGGGGAAAAATACTGATTTTATGATTAATCATGATCCTGGATTTGACAATTGGATATCGATCCACAAAATCCCAAAACTGATCTAGTTAATTTCTACCCTGACTCTGAAAATATTTTTGCTGAATTTTACTTACATTGGTCCTCATCATATAGGTGGTGTTGCTTCTCTCTCTCTCTCTCATATAAATTGAATTGTGAGCTCAAAGTCGATTCCCAGACACCCATACATTCCTCAAATAAAATTAGTAGAATTCTGAAACACGGCATGTCAGTTATTTTTGTGCTCTAAAAGAAAGAGGTTGGTTTTAAGTAACTATATCTATATGTTCCTCAAACTAGATTTTGGTATACAACTCTTTAGCCTTTCTAATTATTTCTAGTTACTCCAGTATTTGTAAATTTCTGTTTCATTTAGAGGTTTTTACACACCCTTCCAAATTCGGTGAGCTGCTATATGCTATTTCATATCTAATTCCAATCAAACTGACAAACAGACAGAATCAAATCAGATCGAATCAAATCATTCACATGTAGATCGGAATCAAATTGGGACATCTGTGCCAATATCCAGTACCAGAGCTTACGGTGATAAACTCCGCTGATTGGTTGACTACAAGCACCAGCACTAATTAGAAAGTTATGTGGACGTGCAGGTAAGAGGTAGAAGTACTGGAAAAGTAACTGAGCAGACATATTTTTGCATCTCAATTGCAAAAATCATCCTTGCAATCCCATATTTGCATTGGAAAATTCGACTGTTGACATACTTCTAATATCACTGGTGCTGGCAGTGAAGCTTGTCTGCTCTTATTAGCAGAATAATCTTGCAATGTTTTTTATTCTGTGGAAAACAAGAGATCGCCCTGCTGGCTAGATTGAATAATGAATTATAAATGCTGCTGGCTGTATAAATGTTTTGTCAGGATATTTTGTGCAAGATTTAGACATCTTCACAATTAATGAATATTGCCTGTTACCAATATATTAATGGACACCCATAACACTTTGCTCCTTAAAATAATTTAGTTATGAAAACACCCGGCCACAAATTAGAGAAAAAAAGCTTTAGTTTCCCCCCCAACAATAAGCAGTAGGTTTTGTTTGTGTAAATTTCACCCGAAGACTGACCTGATGAGTAGTCAAGTCAGGTGTGTTGGCTGGGAAATGAATATTAGGTGAAATACTGATTTGGGCATCCTCTCCAAAGGGAGTATTAATTTTGAAATTAATCAGAGATTGTACAGGAGGAATTACGAACATCTATAAAGTCCAGGCTCAAACTGCCTTATGAATATTGGTAAACACCCAATAAGGAGTAAAAACCACAGAATGAGCACATGCCATCTAAACACACCTAAATGTTGAACATTAAGTCTTATATAATCAAGTCAGGAAGTAGCACATCTTTAACAGCCTGCTAGTCCAAGTTTACAGAATTAACTGCAGGTACTTCTCTCCCAGTAGCCATTTTGCTTAAGGCAGGGAAAATTTAAGTGAAAGAAGTGTTTCAGAGGCTTCCAGCAAACTAAACCCAAAGGGAAAAATAGATTTGGATGTCTGGGACTGAAAGCTACATCTGAAAGCTATTCCATGCAGTAGCTACGGAATGAAAAATCCAACTAGAGAACACATTGCCACAATAAATGTTACTGGAATAACATATTACCAGCTGCCCTAGTAAGAAACCACTCATCTGCACTTATAACCCATCAGGCTATTATAGGAAATGTTGTCACGGAAAGAGAACTTAGACAAAGGGGAACAGCAGGCCTCTCAGTGGTCTTGACACCTTCCAGGACTGATCAGGGACCCGGGCACTGCAAAGGCACAGCAGGATGGCTGAATGGGGTAGAGCAGCCTATGGACTGAGTATTGGCAAGAACAGATGATGCAGCCAAGCAAGAACTGAGTGAGAAAGACCATAGCTTTGCTGCCCCAGCGGGCATGTTCAGTCAATTTCATTCATTTTTATTAGTACAATCCATGCATGCCACAGGAGCAATCCAGCGTACCTGACAAAGAGACAAACTAATGTGCCTCTGAGCAACTTGAACTAAAAGGAATTTTATGCAAAACTGAAACTAAATATACTAACCTAAATTAGTCACAAGTTTTGTTCTGACTTAACATGTGCCAATATAAAATATAAGGACTAGACTCAAATGCACTAGACTGACAGAACTTTCTAGTTTTTGATTTATTCAGGGTTTTCACTTCCGAAGAAACAAGTGAAACTAAATACCTGAAAACTACTTCCTTCCAGGACATTTCATAACAGACTGATTCTTGTGACAATGTAAGGAAAGCCTTGTGTACCACAAAGGTGTGGGACTTGTTATGCCAAATTTACACTATTTGTAATCTAGAGCTACCAGCAAAAAGGGCCTGGGCTAAACAACAGTGCATTCTATTGTCAGGTGTGCCTTTTGGGCGTCATGGAGAAAGAAGGTGACATCATCCACTCAAAGAGTGGCAGCATGGCTAATAAGATGCCCTCTATGTTCATGGAGTTCCCACTCTAAGCAGGACAGTACAGGAACACTTTGAGGAAGTGTAGATACTGTAGTAATCCACTGTAGGAACTAGAAGAATAATCCACATCCTTCCAGAAAGACGCAGATGATACATTCGGAAGCGGAGATAGAAAGTTCAGGTCCAGAAAGTACACAAAGGTACACAGGTCCAGATAGTAGAAAGTTTCCCATGGGGATCAATAAAGTATCAAAATAAATAATAATAAATAATAATAATCACTATCATCATTATTATTGTTGTTATTATTATCATCATTATTATTATTATTATTACTATTATTACAAAACCTGACCAAGGTTTTGTGTCAACCAACAGGCTGAGTATAAAGAGTATAAAGCTGGTTGGTTGAACGAAAGCTCCAGTCAGGATTTGTATTTTCTACACCTGAACTTTCCACTTCTGTTCTGCAGTCTTACTTCAATCCAATATCAACTTTGTACTTTCCACAACCTCTTTATAAAAGTAAAAACCATTCCAAATTTAAAGGTACTCTGCAAGAAGTCACTTTAAATAATCGTAGGATGAACAGTGAAATAAGTAAATTTTCCAACTATTTCTGGCTGAGGGTTGAAAATATGCTCCAGGGACTTGGATGTAATTCTCAGGTGAAATGTACTATGACAATTGGGGGAAGATACATTTTTAAAAAAGTGCAACATTGTAATAAACTGTTCCACAAGAAACTAATACAGAATGCTTCTTAGTTTTGTCTCATTAGCAAGTCAGTTTATAAAATAACAAAATGGACAATTGCCGAATGTAGAGAATTACAAAAAACAAAAACTGTCAAAAGCTGCCAGTGACAATGACAAAATGTAGAAACTATCCTTTAAGTATCCATGAAAAGCTAATGCATATTTTTTATTAACAGACACCACAAAATGTTACAGAAATAGACGACACACCTTGATACCATGCTGTAAGCCTGTAAGGTCAATAAATACAGAACTTAGCTCAACATACTGTCTACATTTCATAACAGATTCAGCTTGATTCTGGAGACTGTACTACATTTCCTGATATCTCAGTGACATACTTTTTGAAGGGTAATTGCCATTATCCAACTAAAAGGAAACTAAAGTGGAATTTATAACGAAGCCACACTAACAAGGAGAATTGTGCTGGATTCACCAGGTTAGATTACAAATAACTGATGACCGAGTGCTTTGTGCAGGTGAAAACTACAAGCCCAAAATAGTTGAAACAGGGACTCAGTACACTACTCCAAATGACCACAATCATTTCAATTTCACTTATGAGTTTCTAAAATATACAGGGCAAGGTCAATTTCATATCCTTGGAAAAACATACTTCAAAATAAAATACCTGTTTAGGCTAGACATCCATGCCAAGCTACTGAACCCTAACTGAGAGAAAGGGAAATATATTGTTTCTTGAACAGCCTGGCACTGGCAGCCAAAAAGGCTAAGACAGCAAAGCACAGCTCCAGTATGACTAATGACTGAAATAGCCTGTCACGTTTAACATTACAGAACCATGTACGGTAGGACAGGACCTAAGAAAAGTGAATTATCCCATCAAACACTGCATTTTCGTTGCGCCTACACAATGACATACTTCTTAAATCTTGAAAACTAGATGCGCCAAAAGTAACACACTGTTAAACCGAAAAGTTCAATCGTGAGTTTGAATACATCTAGCGCAAGAACTGTCAAAAATAGATTGAATGATGATTTACCGTGTTGACATGCCTTTGGTAATCACACACAAATGCAGGTATAAGCAACCAACATCCATCTTTCTCCTCATGAATGTCACAAAATTAGGAAACTAAAAAATACTCGACAAAGGTTAATGCAAGAGTTAAACTATTAACTCCCAACGTACCCTATAACGTTCCAGAGAATATTAAGTGATCTCACTGACCTGAGATCAAGTAAAGTTCAAGCGCAAGAACAACCAGAATCTTACAAAAATAACATTTCGTTAATATTGAATTTATTATTTAAAAAGGCAGTTACCAAAATACCACTATACTTCCGCCTTAGAATGACTACTGATCCATTTATCCAGCACAATAATTTCCTTCACCAAACTAGTAAGTAAAAGCGTGTTATCAAGTCAAATTTATTGCCTGTAAATTACAGAAACCACTGAATGACTTAAGCGGAGATTTCAGATGAGGGTGTATAATCAGAGACCGGTAGAGTTAGTCAGATTAGCCTCGTTAAGTCGTCCAGTTTACTAGGAATAAACTAGCCCTTACACTGACCCCTGTCCCGGGTTCAGGTTAACCGACAGATCCACGTTTAACATACAGATGGTTAATTAAATAACACACACACACACACACACACACAAACCAAAGACCCATCTAACGAAAAGCCGGCCGGCCGTCAACTTCCCATACATTCCGCTATAATACGCACATTTCGAGCCGCTAGATGCCCAACACACAGGCGAGCTGAACGGAGGCGTCAAACCGGCCCCAAAGCCCCCAGAACCGGCCCGAGCCTCCCAACCGGCGAAGCGCAGGCCGGCAGCGGGGCAAGCGGACAAAACCCAGCCGACGCCGGCAAAGATACAGCAGAGTGAAATTAAATCAGACACCTGCATACCGAATGCATCTCAAACCTCGGAAAAAAATTGAAAAGCGGTTCGCCAAAGCGCCCATGAGGCCACTAACCTTGTGGATACGTTTCAGCGCCATTCCTTCTCCGTGTGTGGCTTTCAGGAGAGCTAGCGAGCTAATTCACTTAAAAACAAGATACCTAAGCGTCGCGTTTATCCCCCGCAACAGACGGCGACCGTAACAACAACGAAGACGTATAAAACTAGATGTCCAGACAAGTTCCCTTATATGTATTTCTCCGTTTTTCAAACAGTCTTCCTCCGGTCCAAATGAGGACTAGCCAACGCTGCTGCCGGCGCGCCGTCCCTCTATTGCTATCTGCTAGCTCCCGCGGAGTTGCACAAGATGTCCGCGACTGCCGGGACTACACACCCAATGCGAAGCGGGCGGGCCTCTCTGGTGTATCACTCCGCCCACGCCGCGCCACAGTAAGCGGCACCCTGAGATTGCGCACGAGGGGCGGTGGGCGTGGTCGGCAGTGTCATTTACGGCGCTGCGCGTTATTCACTTCCTTCCCGCTTATTACACTGTTATTGGCACGGCCGCTGGTGACTACTAACATCAAAAACTAGATAAGTATATAGGGAACTTAAAATTCCAAAATCATTCATTAGTAGGTCACTGATTTATTATTATTATTATTATTATTATTATTATTATTATTATTATTATTATTATTATATAGTTTATTATATATAAATATATCGTTTGTTATATATATGTAGTTTATAATATTATAATTTAAGAGCATGTCCCATTTACGCCTTGCACTGCTTACGTTCTGCTTGCTCGTCTGTACTTTATATGTTTTTCTTATTACATCTTGAACTGAGCGGTGTCTCCTCAAAACTAGCTCATAAATCTTGTGACTGACTACCTCAGCAGAACTCGCAATCATACCTGCTCTCTTGTACAAATTGCGCACAGTTCTATGTATTTCAGATCTGTATATGTTTTCCATATTTTAGAAAGATCAATTTGTGTTTTTGCACTATTTATTCTATTTATACACTTAATCGTTCCCTGTATGCACCAATCCCAATGAGACATATTCTTAATACATATGCATATACCCGACCAAACAAATGATTCTGATTCTGCCAGTGGCGAAAATACATTTCTGCATCTTCCTGTTTTGCGTAAAGTTCCTTGTTGAAAAAGGAATAAAAAAGAGAACACTATACATTTGTTTTAACTTTCATTTTCGATTCACGCTAACTTCAGTTGTCCTCGTTTGAGCCCTAGTCACTCGTTCAGGTTAAACTGGGATACCTGGAAATTTAGAAAACGAGATATACATTGTAGATGTGCTGTGTGCAGTAAGTGAAAACATGCTTCTATGGAACAAAGGCCCTTATACATATAAAACACATTGATTGCCTCTTTTACATACACACTCCAGCTCTATCTTCTGAGAGAAAGTATAACCATTGTCTTGCTTCTACATTATAAAATGCAATAATATTTCTTTTAATTGTTTAAAGTATATAGTTTGTAATTTGTCCACCTAACCATTCCTATGCACACAAACACTCACAAGAATAAATCTCACAATCCAATCAATCATTACAATTCGGTCACCATAAAAGTCACCAGTCACTCAAATACATTATCAAGCATTAGAACATTCCTTAATCTCAATAATATAATGTAATTAGGAGGAATATCCAGTTCACCCTCTAGAGTGTATTCTTTGTGCACTCTAATGTCTTTGGTCACACGATGACCTGCTCTTATTCTTCATAAATTCAGAATAAGGTACAGCAACAGTTTCCTCTTGTGTAAAATTAGCAAGCGTCTTGCCTCAGGTGTCAGTCCATAGCAATGTGCCACCTGTTGTGCTTAAATATACTGTTTATAAACCCTGTGACCATTGTGTGGCTCTTTCAATTGGATATTTTTATAATTGTACTTTTAACTTTCATGTCTTGTGTGTCAGTGAAGCCATTCTTGCAACAGAATAGGGTTGGATTCAACACGGGTAGGGACCAAATCAGCCCAGAAGCACATGTCCTGCTGATACTGTCTTTGGATTGGTAAGAACATGTCCATACTGTCCACACCCAGATCCATGCCCATGTATTCCTGGCTCTCTCAATGTACCATTTTTTCAGTTTAAATTTTTGCATCTTAATGAAGTCACTCCTTAATTTTACGTATTCTGTCTGTCTCTTAGTAACACACCACATTTATACTTATTTATACTTATGAAGTATAGATAAGGAATGGTGTGTGAGTGTGTGAGTGTGCCCTGCTATAGGTTGGTGCCCCATCCTGGGTTGTTCCCCACCTTGTGCCCTGTGATGGGTTGGTGCCCCATCCTGGCTTGTTCCCCGCCTTGTGCCCTGTGATAGGTTGGTGCCCCATCCTGTGTTGTTCCCCCCCTTGTGCCCTGTGATGGGTTGGTGCCCCCTCCTGGGTTGTTCCCCGCCTTGTGCCCTGCTATAGG
>JAODJW010000056.1:280435-299053 GCA_026777045.1 Hyperopisus bebe | reverse complement strand
GTGTAATGGCAAAACAAATATATAAGAAATCATTTATTTGCCATGAATTAAGTTTATGATATTTGAAGAAATGTGTGGTCATGCACCAGTCAGTGAAAGTGTGTTTCCTACCCCTGGGCTCCAGAGGGTTAATGAATGTCTGAATTCTCTATTTCCCCATTTTCCACCAAAAAAAAGGTTTTGGAATTTCACCATTCCCCTTGTTACCTGCACTTGTACCCATCCCTGTACCTTCGAAAAGCAAAGCCACCTGCACAGCAACATACTAGCCAATCCCCTAACCCTCGACCCCCCACTAACCTGGAAGCAGATGGCGCAAACGTCATTGAGGTGGCGCAGCTGCTCCGCAGAAGCCCGGGGCAGGGAGTTGATCTTCTTGGCAGCCTCTCGGCGTAGTAGGAAGCTCCTCCAGCCAGACTGGGCACGCAGCCAGACGTTGAAGTAGGAGTGGATGATGATGACGGAGGCACCCATCCAGCTCCATTCACCAAACAGCGACTCCCAGGTGCCGTAGCCGACCACGCACAGAGCTACCAGGAACTCCAGAACGCGGCTCACCGCGTTCACGCAGTAAATGATCTCGTCCAGGCTCTCGATTGGATCCTGCCGCACCAGCTCCACCATGAAGAGCGAGTAGATCAGCAGGGTACCAGTGACCTGGACGGACGGAGAGTACTGTCCGTTACTCGCTGTCCATATGCAGCTCCTGCTTCCCCATGTGGGTCATTCCATGTCAAATCATCACACTTTCAGACGTCATCTTCATGGATTTTAACAAAACTTGGCATGCTGATTTGGTCACGAGTAACTCCGAGTAAACTGAAATTGGGCATGTCTTGGATCAATATTGAGAGAGATTTAAGCGAACAAGGTTTTAACTTTTTTGTGCAGCTCTATAGATTGAACAAATAATATGCCATCACCATCTGAATAATTACTATGTAGTACCTGATGAAAATATTTAAAATTAAAAAAAAAAAAAACTATATTTCAAAATTGATCAATTTTTTTACTAAATCTCCCTCAATGTTGATCCAAGACACGCCCAATCTCAGTTTCAAGAGTTACTCTTTGGAATTTACTCGTCTCTTGAGAATTAGGCTAAAATGTCAGAATCCCTTTCATTTGTGAGAGTACAGTACTGTATAATGTACAATGTACTTTATCATTACTATATCTAATGTTGGTACTGTGTGTAATTTATCTATTATACTTTCCCATACGTATGGATATGAAAATCGTGTTATATTTGGGGTGCAAGGATGGTTGGCTATTGTCCGCAGTTTAGCTATCTACGTTGGTCTTAGAACATGTCACCCACAGATATGGGGGACTATAGCAATAGAAATCATTCTACAGATATATAAATTATTAATCCACAAAGGACATTAAGCAAGTTAAATATTAAATAAAGTTGACCACAAAAGATGACAATGTAACATTCTCGTATGCAAAACGAACACCTCAGGTTTGGTCACTCTGCACCTATCACATTGTTCCTCAACATGGAGGTTTCCTCCCCTACCTGTAGGGAGGTCAGCATGCAGCTGGACACCAGGATAAGCAGCCAAAAGTCCATGTGGAAGAACTGCGAAATCTTATAAGCCATGAACCCCGGGAAGAGTAATAAGAAGAGACACATGCTGAGGCCTCTGAAATGCCGCCAGAAGCTCCTGTGGGTGGAAACAGAAGTGGACAATGTTAATCAGCAGAGCCCGCCCACCACAAAGCCCCCCCCTCCACAAAGCCCCACCCTTCTAGTTCCCCATCACTGCTGATGTGAGTCTTTTACCTGTTTCGAGATGCTCCCAAGGCTAATATGATGGGGTCGGTGATCTCTATCATGGACTGCAGGGTGGAGGTGACCACGATAAAGAGGATGATGCTGAGGAGGAAGGTACGCTGTAACACCTGCATGTCCAGGAGGCCAGTCTGGAGGGCTAACAGGAGTAGGGTTACCCCCTCTGTCACACCTCTGAGAGAGTGATAAAAAATAAAGCCAAATGCATAAAACAAGGACCACATGAGTATGGAACATATGAAGCAAATATATTTAAAAAATGCCAACACACATGCCAAATGTGCCATACACTTCTGTTAAAGGACTATACCCCACTTATATCAGTTTCAATCTACTTAAAAGTAAATCCAAAACCAATTTAAGAGAGATAAGATAAAAATACTATATTTTTTAAATGATTTACTTTCAGTTATTTTCTTTTTTTGGGAGGATATCCTGACATCCATTTTTAGTTAATATATTAATTATTAACTAATTTCTTTGAGGACATTCCAGACAGGCAGGCAGACAGACACCCGCTCACCTGTGCATGACATTCTCATTCTGCACGGCTGCATAGCCCCCCAGGTAGAACTTGCAGAGGTTTAGCAGGCCCAGCGCCAGGTAGGACACCACGAAGGTGAGGCCCAGCAGGGAGTAGGGTGTCGCACAGCACTCGGAGACGCTGCCATGAACACAGCGGTCTAAATCAAGCTGCTCGAAGACCCACCAGCCGGTCTCACCGGAAACATTATCTCCCTATCTTAACTCAAGGCGTCTCCGTAAAACAGTGACTTCTACCCCTTGTGCTTGCAAGCCTCAGCCTGTGCTGATTTCAGTCCAAATCAAACATTAATTAGGCTGAGTTGAGCTGCTGATTAGTCTGGAACCTCTATCGTCAGAGGGGGCATCTTGGGAGGGATGCCAGTCCATGCCAGGATGTGCAATCACACCTGCAAAATTATGGACACCCATATCTTTGCAGGAAGGAATCCACAAACACAGAGGAGCATGCAAACTTGCAAAGTAACAGAGAAACAAGGCATATTAATCAGTCTTGGAGCTGTGAGAATTCAGCGCTAAACAATAAACACTGAATGAATTGCATTATTAACTCACGCAATTAACTAATTAACTGTAGTCTTTTCCCCCACCCATTTGCTTCTGTTCATGTAACACAAAATCACTAAACATTAACATTTCAGTCACATATTTTAGCAAAGATCTTAGCTGCACCAAAAACAAGCATTACATAGTGCCATGAAAACCAGGTATGGCTGCACGATTAATTGATTTTAAACTGCAATCTGGATTCATCATCCCTATGCTGTCTCAGTATTTCATGACACTGATTCTGCTGTGTTTGCATTAGTGGGGTGATCCATTGCATTGAACCAAGCATTCCCCTTTTCTCTCTAATCTGTATCAACATATGAAGTGACAGTCCCATTTCGGTAATGATTTTAATATTTGTTCTATTTTCATAAAGACAATGTGAAGTGCTAATAATAAGCAACAGCAACAACAATACTACAGACAGAAATATTGTTCAAGAATTTTGAGAAAAAAAAATCTCAATTTCAATTGTGAATGCATTATTTTTAAATTTTATTTTATCCATAGTAATGCAGTCCTGTCAGCAGGCTTCAAAAATAACAATCACAGTAACCAGTAGGTAGTGGATTCAAGCCCAACCCCAAAGGTTCATCATTTTCCCTATCAGTGACTCCCTAGCTGAGAGCATGTCTCATGCTGTATGATGCCATAAAAGGACTGAAGTTAATAATTTAGTAAACAGGAAAAAGTTGCAAAAACACACTATGTGGAGAAATAATGGTATACATCTACCACAGCAATAAAAAAATCAATATTTATTCAGTTAAGACCATCTAACTTTTAACACAGCAGTTATTAATTTTACCAATGACTGGCTGCATTATACACAGACGCTCCATTTCAGGCAGGTTGACTTCCTGTGCTTAGACACACTGCCCATGTCTGTCGCTCCACTGCATTCTGAATACTGCAGCAGTTGTACATTACTAATGTCTTTGGAATGACCTGTATCTCATCTTGGATCGAAGGGCACTCAACCAGAACTCAATCACTGCGTCTTTCTGAAAGACACTTAAAAGTTAGGCTGTAAGTGTTTCAAAGTTTGGTGCAGGTTTGTGCTGTATGATAAAAATGTCAGTATGACATACATTAGTATTTATTGTATCAACTGGGTCTAACAGAATGTAAAGAATTAGACTGAACATTTAAAAAACATTTAAAAGTTGTAATATTGTCCATATTCAATGCAACAAAACAATGCAATAATTTCTGTAAGCCAAGATCTCAAAAGTAGAATACAATTTGGCACCTGAGGCGCTGAGTAATGCTTAAACTGTGGGTTAATGAAAAAGACTGCTTCACTTTGCTGATGAATGTAGCGTATGCAAATGTAATAAGAGTATTGGGCCTCACCTGGTAAGCAACACAAACAGCACCCCCTGGTGGCTGACAAAGTTATTGCTGGCTGTGGCATAAGTGTATATCTGGACCAGGAACAGCACAAACCAGAAGACGCTGAAGAGCGTAGGAACAGCAAACTGGTTCCACAGGGAGATTCCCACAGCAAGCAGCCTGTAGAGTTCAATTGCCTGTACAGGAGGAGAGGGGAAAAGCAAAGAAGCAGGAAAGTCAGAACAGCTTCTTGTATCTTAGCACAGGAAAACTGCGGTGTCACACTTTCAGTTTCTTACCTTAGCTTGCCTCTATCGAAATGCAAGTTACTTCCCCCAAAATTTATAGAACTAAATATGTATATGTTTGCATATTCCACGGCACAAAGTGTTCTTTAGATTATTTTGCTTTGGCAGACTTGAAGAGACATCCTTCAGGTCATGAAATACAGGCAATCCTCAGGTTACAAACGAGTCTGTATTTAAGTCAATTTTGTAGGTAGGTTGGAAAAACCACTGAAGCCACACAATGTTTTCACGAGCATCACAAAGCAGTGTGTGCTTTCCTCATCACGAACCATTATATTTAACCCAATTTTTTTTATATAATAGTCCTTATGGCAGTCCGTTCATAAGTACAAGTTCTTAACCTGGCACTGCCTGAATGACACTATATGCTATCCCAATACTAGACAATACAGTAATGTAGAGCGATCCATCTGTTTTAAAAAAATAAATCATAATCTGACAGACCAAAATCCAGGGGTACTGAAATTGTAACATGACCCTCTGCTATTCATGCAACTCCTTGGCGGTCTATCAGTGTTAGTCAAAGGCCATGTTCACACCTCCAGCTGCTGGAACTCCCTGTACACCGTCCGAGCCAGGTGATAGGGCACAAAGAAGTTGGAGAGGAGGAAGATGGCTGCCTCAATGCCCGTGAGGACCATGGCGAAGGAGCTGACTGTGACCAGTGTGGAGTGGGACACGGCACACAGCCTCGCCAGCAGGGGGAGTAGGTGAGAAGAGAAGAGCCACACCTGTCTGGTCCTCATGAGGAAGGCACACAATGTGCTCAGGATGATCTGGCCTAGAAAGAGAGGCACAGACTTCATCAAATTTGGAGACACATACAATACACAGGGAAAAAAAGTGGCGGGCAGAAGAACATTGCACAAAACAGGAAACACCTGTTAAGTGATGCATGAACTTTAAACACATTGCACAAGGGGAAAAGTTAAGTGTGGCATTTTCTTCCATCCATCTTCCATAATTGTTATCCATTACAGGTTCACAATGAAAGGCTAGGGTACAATGCACAGCATATGCCAAGGAACACTAAGGGCGATTTACAGTAACCAATTCATTTTCCTTTGGAAAACAGAGAATCCTCTAGAAAACCAGTGCAACATGGGGAGAAAATGCAAATTTCAGGCCTCCCTGAGGTGTGATTCGAACCCCCAGCTCTGGAGATGTTCGGCTACCACTAAGCCACCATGACACCCTTAATGTGACAGTAACAATTACATAGTTATAAAATAATTTAACATTACAAGTTCCATCCAGTGTACATGTGAAAATGTGTGTGTAATATTAGGCAAATTGCAGTCCAATTTAAAAAGGTGCTTTCAAATACCACATCGTCAAATGACATTTCAGGTAGGCAGGTAACCAAAAGAAACCAATGCACACACATCTTTAACTTAGTAGTAGCTTTTTTTAACTTGAGAGAGAGAGCAATGACCTACTTGTGAGTGCGGTGACAAAACGGTTGAAAGCCAAAGAATCGAGATAGACAGCACCCTCGTAGCCATATTGCACCTCTCCACGCACATAATCTCTGGGTATAAGGGAAAAGGGAAGCGCCATTGTATCTCAATGAGAAATCAACAATGCCGTACAGAGCAATTTACACCAGGAGCCCCTAAATTACAGTATTACTGTAAAGATGTAAAGTACAGCCTCACACTTACAATCAACTATTTATTTTTTTTCTCTTAAGAATGAGGGAGATTGTTAATAAAACCACCATGAAAAATGTATAACATACAGCATGGCAAGGGCAAATAATAAATCAAACCAAGTATATAATAGTAGCCAAACTGAACATACATTTCTAATTTTAAAAAGTACCCCACTTATCTTTTATGTGATGCCACACATGGCCTACTGCACTGACTGTGCCGGTATGGAGGCGTTTTGTCCGCAGTTGAACAGTTATTAGTGTGCATTAACCAGCACATCATGCTGGAGAAAATCTCATTTAATGTAGATGTACAACCTCCATCCCTGCATGAGGGTGTGAAACCAAGGAGGGACTCAGAGCCAGTACCCACTGCTTCCCACCTGGAGATCTGGTGTCCCATGTAGAGCAGCAGGGCTGTCAGGACATACAGGTAAAGCCCCACTATGTGCCTCAGGGGGAGGACCAGCAGCACCACGCTGATCAGGTGGCCTGCGGGTGACATCAGCGTCATGATGAGTCAGTGAGCAGAACCATGCATGCAGACGGCACATGGAATTCCCCTTCATCCTCTAAGCGCCCATCCAGCTGGAGGTCACATGTAGGCCCGGAGTCTAAGCCAGGCAGCATAAGGAGCAAGGATAACATACAAGCTCCAGACACAGATTGGGGACAGGCAAGAGCCAGATACAAGAAGTACAAGCATGGGAAAAGACAAACAATTAACCCTCATCAGCCCAAAACAGCTGAAACATGCATTTGTGAAGACCTCTATTTGCCAATTATTATTAAGAAAAAATCCCACTATTTGTTAGCATAGACAGGGAAAATATTGTCTTTTCTACAAAATGGATTTTTAAAGAAGCTTCAAAGCAAAGAAGGTGGTCTGTTCTTGTTTGCCATACTTATATTTCTACATTTATTCTGCACAGATGTTACAAAGTACTACACCTGTACATACAAAATACTGGACACCATTCCCGGAAAGCAGCTGCTTCAAGAGTACACTTACCGACATAATACATATTCCACACCACATATTTGTATTTAAACAGCATGTCTTCGTTTCTGGCCCTGAGGTGCTCCGTGAAGCTGTCTATGTCACATTTGTACAGGAGGTCCAGCACCAAGATGCTGGGCACCCTTAGTGCGACGTTTGCGATTTCCTCCAGACGGGGCATTTCGTAGAAGTTAATGATCGCTGCTTAAGTCGGCTGCCAAGCTCACGCTTCACATCATTGGGCTGTTCATGTAAATCTGGGCTTGCCCAGCCGACCAAAGACTGGCTTATAAGTAATCCCCACGGACGCGTCCTTTTTTACGATTCCTCTTGCCGGGTCTCCGGAGCACCAACATTTTCACTTGGCGCAAAAACAGCACGGAGTGTAAAATCTCCAGCCCAAAAGGAAGTGGCTGTATTCAGTATAAGACTCATCATATAAATAAACATCATCATAAAAAAACATCCCATTCAAAACACCTCCATGTATATTAAGTCATACTCGGTTTTCGTCATTGGAAATACAGCCACGCGTGGAAATGTCTAAAAAAATACGGAACATTATATCAGTCTCCCCCGACTTTAGTTTCATTTGTTAATTCAGGGTTTCTCTGTACACGTACACATAAACAAGGACTATGTTAAGCAGTTATCTTAATACTCCCAGCCCAGACAACACGGCGATCAGACGACTAATGCTAAAATAAACAGAATGATCAGATTGGAAACGTTTTAAACGTTAAAGCCACCATGTTTAGCTTTAACAGCCATTATGGTAAACTCTGACCCCACTACAGTGTTGGGGTTATCTAATTGAGAAAAAAAAACATAAAATATTCAGAAGGAAACTAGCAAGTTGCGACAAATGATAAGTGTTACCAGTGATGTTTCCCACATTTAAAATAATCCAGGTAATAACCATATGAACCTGAATAACTCTTGGCGATAAACTGACATCTGCACGGCCGCTTTCCGGAAATGACGTCTGAAGTTTTCCAGCAGTTTATTGGTCTTACGGATACTTATCGGGGATTTGCTGCGTCTGCTCACGTGACCCATACAGCTGCACGGAACCGTAAACGGCCGGTTTGGGTGACAAAATTCCCCTGAATCATCATTCTGTGTGGCTGATTTTTGACTCCCCTGGGTTTTATGAAACGAATACATGCTACACAGCAATTTTGACGTTAGATAAACTTTTCAGCACTAGTGAAACAGAACTAATTAAAACCTGGGAACATCATTTACCAGGTTGCCAACTTTGGTCAACTGGCTGGAGTGAGATTTTTAATCACATACATATGCACACACAATTACATGTATGTAACGTTTTATTACCTTGTAAATAGTCTGCAGGGTTTGCAAACTATGCCTACATTTTCATGCTGCTAATTTTATCTTTATAATGGAATTACATTGTAGTGCTGGCCAGATTGTGGCATTGCGAGAGCAGCAAAGGACGAGGAGACTTGCTTGCCAGGGAAATCACGCTCTTTATTTGCAGTCCTTACCAGAACTATAACAGGTACCAAACCCAAATACAACATAAGAAACAAGGTTATCAGACGCCGAACTGTAAGGTACACACATGGTAGGAGATTTATACACAACTAAGGACATGTGAGGATCAGTCAGGGTTCACATAACACACAGGCAAACGTACATGCCACAATCGGGAGCACAAGTATTAACTATAATTACAATAACAATAGTACGAGGGCTATTTACAGTTTCTCACGGGGCATGTTAGGACATTCAAACCCCGCCAGCACAACACTGCCCCTTCCTCAGAGGTTGACTGTCCCGGCAACCACCCTTCTTTTTACGTGGCTTAAGAGGATCAGGCAGCACTTCCTGGGGGTCCACCTTGCCAGGGAACACCACTCCCAAGGACTCCAACAACCAGGCCCTCTTCTCCGGGGACAGCCAGTAGACAGGGGCTCTGATGTTGTGCAGCAGGCTGGTTCTGCCACGGGGCCTCCTGCTTACCAAGTTGGGCGGCCCTGCACAGCTGCTCTTTCTCCAGGTGGGTAGCCTCTCACAGGAGTGCCAAGCAAGCTTTCTCCTCCCGCTGCTCGTTGAGGTCCTTTGTGAGTTGGGCCTCCAGAGTGAGGCATGCCTGTCCATGGTCTCTACCTCCTGCTGCTTGTGGCACTTTTGGGCCAGTTGGGTTTCTAAGCCTTGCATGTCTCCTCCTGGCTGAGCAGCGCAGTTTCACGGCCCTGGAATGCCGTCTCCCCTACCATAGCCAGACCTGCTTAATGGTCACACTCCTCCTCCAAGCTGGTCGGCTCGCTGCACAGCCGCTTCAGCTCCTGCCACTCCTGGTCTGCGGACTCCTGCAGCTGCTCCCGGTCCTGCTGGTCCTGCTCCTGCTTGTCACCCAGCTTGTGGTGCTACTGGGCTAGCTGGGCCTTCCAGCTGTGGCAGACCTCCTCACACTTGAGCAGAACAGCCTTATCACAGCTGGCGTTTGAAGAGGTCAGGGTCTGCCGAGGTACCCACCTTTCTCGTTCACCAGCATTGTCTCAGACAAGAATCTGGCAGGCCCGCAACAATAGCTTCAGGGTGCACTGCACAGGTTCTGTGCATCTTGGATAGAGCGGAGGGCATCTTCCTTACTCCAATGTCCTCTGCTTATCTGCCAGTGGCTCTAGTGCAGACTTCCAGGGAGTGGCATGTCCAATGCCCTTCTCTCCTGCAGAACCAGCAGCCAAGCTTTGTGTCCCATGTCATCCTCCTTGCATGCCACTGCTACTCAGCCACCTGGAGGTCTGCCAAGCTGGAGCATGCGTGCCAGATGATGTTGTAAAGCACCTGCTTCAGGAGCTCCAGCAGGAGTCATAGAGCCTTTTGACAGTCCATGGGTTGTGCTGCTAGTCCTGATCATGAAGAAGGGAGGGTCATGACATTTATGCATGGACTACCAGTGCCTGAATAGAAGAACTCATAGTCACTACCCAGGACTGATGATGCATTGTGCCATAATGCAGGTGTGAGCGATTCATGCACTGCTTTAACATCTGTACTGGCAAGATGGGCTAAACCACCAGTCCCAAGCACCAATGCAACAGTACTAGGTAGGGGAACCCATAGAGAGGGCCGAGGTAGACGTCCTGAGCATTTTTCTTGACTAGTGACCATAATCAAGAAGCCAAATCAGTGCCAGAACTGCACAGTGACCAGGGGTGGAACATCGAGGCTCAGGTGTTTGGCAAAGTCTGCAAGCAGCTGGCCATTGTGAAGACCCACAGCACTCATCTACATCCATAAAGAGATGGGTTGGTAGAGCAGTCCAACCACATGAAAAAAGGTTACCTGGTACCTTGGGCGGAGCTTATAGCTCTCCCCATTTATGACGTCATAAGTGGGAGGTGGGCGTATCCTTTGTTCTGATTGGTTGAGGGTTAGGGCCAATGGTATGATACATGCTTATGCCACGTGTTGCCCATAGGGGGACGTATGGTTTGGGGAGATAATGGCTGCCGTTAAACTTTAATAGAACAAAAATACATTACATGTATTTTATTAAGGTGTTATTTTTAATTACGTTTTAAGGAATAATAAAACATTTAGCAGGATGAACGTAAGGTAGCGCATATGCGTCCTGTGGGGTTCCGTCCACCCGCAGTAGACACGAGCGCCCGGCATATTTTAAAAGAAGCACCAAAATGTTTTAAACAAGAATACACGTTGTATTTTAAAAGAACATACACGTAAACTCATTATATTTAACAGAAATGTTTAAAGAATTTAACTTTTAAACAAGTAGAGACATGCCCGAGCAAAAAAGAGCAAACACCGTATTTTAAGCACAAAATGGCACAAGCCCCAAACATTTAACTTTTAAACAAGTACAAACATGCCCGAACGAAACACTGTCAGAAGAGCAAATGCTAAGTTCTTCTTCTTCTTCTTCTTGCTTTTTATGGTGGCTGGCAAACAACTATTTGGTGCATCATTACCGCCACCGACCGGTAGGGGGTGTGAACCAGACAGACAAACTCAAAAAAAATAAATAAAAATCTAATTCTTTTATCTAACCCAGTTGCCCTCAAATACTGAAAAATAAACTTAAGGCACACATCGGCAGGGCTTTTCCTTAATATATTTATAAGTGTGTACTGCTCTTTTTCCTGTTCAAGACTCCTTATTCATTCTGTCCTTTCTTTATGGTACCTCCTACAATCATTCATTACATGTTCTACCGTTTCACTTTCTCCACAGAATTCACACTGTCCTGTGTCATGTTTCCCCATTATGTGTAATGTAGCATTGAGTCCCGAGTGTCCCAGCCGTAGTCTAGTTATTATCCTTTCATGTATTCTACTTCTTCCAGTACTTCTTCCAACTTCTCCTAACTTCCTTTGAATTCCGTAGAACCATCTACCTTTCATATCATCTTCCCACTGTTTTTGCCAATTGTCTTTAACGTTCCTTTTGATAATACTTTTAACCTCTGGTTTACTATAGGAGACTGCTAGGTCGATGCTATTCTGTTTTGCTGTTTCTTTGGCCTTCTTATCTGCCATTTCATTCCCTTCCACCCCTATATGTGCAGGCACCCAGAGAAACACAACTACTAATCCCATCATCTGAATGTGATATAGTACTTGTTGAATTTTTATTACAATATCAGGACGGCTGTCTGAATGATTTCTTTGTAAACTAACTAATGATGAACTTGAATCTGAGCATATTATGGATTGTAATGGTCTTGTCTCCTCAATCCATTCTACCGAGAGTAATAATGCAATCATTTCTGCTGTGTAGACAGATAGTCCTTCATTTAGTTTCCTTCCTATATTAATTTTGAATTCCAGAATTATGACTGCTACTCCTGTCTGACCCGATGGACTCTGGGATGCATCAGTGTAAATTTTTATATAATCATAAAATTGCCCTACATACTCCTGAACTGTTACTGAATTACAAATGAAATTCTCATTTGTGTTCTTTTTTTCTAGTAAAGTTAAATCCACCATGGCATCAGGTATTATGGGCAATGGCACTACTGGACTTATGTCTAAATTATTTATTCCGATCTCTGTAGCTTCCTGTATGACTGCCCAACCAAATGTTTTACTAACAGCTCTTTCCTTCTCCCAGCAGGATTGTAAAATTGCCTGTGTAGGATGGTTTTGATTATGGCCTTGCAGATTAACTCAGTAATTTAATGACAACTGAATTCTTCTTACTGCTAAAGGCATTACACCCACTTCTACCTGTAAAGCTGAAGTTGGAGTTGTCTTAATTGCACCCGTGATTACCCGCAGAGCCTGATATTGAATAGCATCTAATTTCCTAAGAACTGTGTCGGAGGCTGATCCGTAAACCATACAACCATACATGTAATCAACTGTAGACCTTATAAGGTTTATATAAATTGTTTTCAAAGCTTGTCTGTCTGCCCCCCATTCACACCCGACTAAACACCTCATTACATTCAATACTTTTTGACAATTCTCAATAATCTTCTGAATATGCACTGTCCAGGTTACCTTTTCATCAAACCATATCCCTAGGAACTGTTTCACTCTCTCAAGCTCCTGGTTATATAATTTCATTTTAACCTCTTGATTTCTTTTCTTCGCAAAAAGCATTACTTTTGTTTTATCAAAAGAAAACTTAAAACTCCTTTTATACGACCATTGCTCAATTTTAGAGACTGCATTCTGTACCTTTTTAATGAGAAACTTAACATTCCTACCACGCTTCCATATCGCCCCATCGTCTGCAAAAAGTGAGCAGCCCATTTCGTTCTCTATCTCCTCAAATGCCTCATTTATCATAATTGAAAACAGTAAAGGATTTACTATACTGCCTTGTGGTGTGCCATTTTCAATACCATACTTTCCCGAAACAGATTTCCCAATCCTTACCTGTATTACTCTATCACCTAAAAAGTTTTCCAACCAGTGGTACATTCTGCCACCAATACCCATTTTCCTTAGTTTAATCATTAGTCCTTCTCTCCACATCATATCATAAGCCTTTTCTATGTCTAGAAAAACAGCTAAAACACTTTCTCTGTTAACTTGAGCTTTTTTAATTCATGCTGTAAACACAGTACTGGGTCCATAGTGTTTCTTCCCCTCCTAAACCCACTCTGATACTTACAGTAGACAGGTATCCCTTGGTTTCAACAAAATAGGTTAGTCGTTCATTTATCATTTTCTCCATAATTTTACACAGACACGATGTCAAGGCAATTGGCCTATAATGGTTTTGGCATTGGTACCAGTATAGCCTCTTTCCAACTTTTAGGTAATTTCCCATAATCCCATACTTTATTATATAAGTCTAATAATACCAACTTTGAATACTCACTAAGTTTACTTATCATTACATAACTGATCTGATCATTTCCTGGAGTTGACATTTTGGTGTTCCTCAGGGCACGTCTTAATTCAGCTATGGAGAAATGCATATTAATATTATTATTATTTCCTTCTTGAAGTATTATCTCCTCATTGTCTAATATGGTTGCTACTCTACCCTCCCTCCACTCTTCACTAATATTATTTGAACTATGTATCTTGGTAAAGGTTTGCGCCAACATTATTGCTTTCTCTGCACTGGTTACTGCCGTTGTTCCATCATTAACTAACACAGGGTATTCATAATCCCTTCTTATGCCATTCATTCGTTTGATCATCTTCCATACATTTCCTATTTCCGTTTCTCTCCCTAAAGTGTTACAGAATTTCCTCCAATATTCTCTTTTTGTATTTCGTACAATTCTTCTAACCATGGCTTGCATTTTTTTATACTCAACCAAATTCTGAAAACTCAGATTTCTTTTTAACATTTTAAGAGCTTTATTTCGAGATTTTATAACCTGATCACATTCTTTTGTCCACCATGGCACAATCTTCTTCTTGTTTCTCCCTTCTTTCCTTGGAACTGATAGTTGGACAGCTTCAATAATGGAGTTGCAAAAAAGGAGATTTAAGGCATCAATACCACAGTTCATGTCTATTTCTTTAAGTCTTTGTTCACTTTCTATAATAAATTTCTCCCAGTCAGCTCTACTAAAAGACCAACCATGCCATCCTCCAGTATCATCCTCTTGCTTACTCACCCCGACTTCAATCATTATTGGATAATGGTTACTTCCAACAGTTGTGTCTTTAGTAACAATCCAAGAACATAGCCCTGCCAAGGACTCAGAAACTAATGTAAGGTCAATGGCTGTCTCGGTACCTGTCCTGACATTTAATCTTGTTCCTTCTCCATTATTAATGCATACAAGATTTTTGGACTCCATTAACTCTTCAATAACCAACCCATTCCCATCAGTTCTACAATCCCATATTGTATTGTGGGCATTAAAATCGCCACACCATATCACCCTTTCATCTAAATACATTATTACCTCCTCCAATAGTGTAAGCGACAACTTCTTACAAGGATTGTAAAAGTTAATTACTTTAAATTTCCGTCCATATTTCAACCACTATGTACTCAAGTGATTTCCCTTTACCTATACATCTATATTGCAGACCGTGCTTTACAAAAACCACACACCCACCTCCACTACCTTCTTCCCTATCCCTTCGAAGGCTACTATAGCCATTGATAACAAAATCTAACGAAGGTTTCAACCATGTTTCTTGAATGCATATAATTTCAGGTTTTATTTTAAGTTTTTGTATAAATCCTTTCAACTCCTGACCATTTGCTATCAGACTTCTTGCATTCCATTGTAACAATATCATGTTGCTTTGTCACCTGTACCCTGTTGTTTGCCATCTGCTTCCAGTTTTTCCTTGATTTGCTCCCAAGACATATTCCTCATTCCTAAGAATGTTTCAGCTCCTTTTACAATGATCTTAATTTTTCAGTTTTATGTTTAACCTGGTCAGTGCAGTTAATGACAAAAGCAATAAACAAAATCAGTTTGTCAAATCCTATCGGACTACTGTTCCTACCAAGCTGCTCTGGTTCTCGTCTCTCTACGATGTTACCCACATGACTCCTTTGTTGTTCCTGAACTGTCTTCACAGCCTCACCATAGCTTAAGTTGTTTGTTGATTTCACTTTTTGGACCTCGACCACTCTCTTCCTGAACTCACACCCTCCATATGTCGCTCTGTGTTGCCCACCACAGTTACAGCATTTCTCTTGAACTTCATCTCCATAATCTTGTATCTTGTGCTCCCCTCCACATTTTAAACATCTCTGCTTGCCCTTACATACAGCAGCAATATGGCCATACCTCTGACACTTGAAGCACTGGAGTGGAGGAGGAACATAAGGCCTAACTGGATAACTTAAAAATCCTATCATAATTCTGTTCGGGACAGCTGGAGCATCGAATTCCAAAAGTACAGACAAGCTGTCAACTCTTTCGTTGTTTAACGTTCTCTGTAATCTTTTAATTCCACTAACTGCTACATTATTAATGCTACGTTTTATTTTTTCCAGATCTTCATTAAGCGGAATGCAATAAATAACTCCTCGAGCCACCTTGTTTTCCCCCAAGACTCTTCTATTTTCCACCCTTTTCTTACAAGTACTTTCAATGTGCACAGCTTTATGTCTTTGTTCCTCTGATTTGCAAACTATCAATAAATTGGCATCTCTCAAAGTTTTTGCCATCTCGACATCCCCTACTTTCTTTTTCAGCTCTTTGGATAGTGTTATTGGGCTCAGAGTAATGTGTCTATCTTCCGGCTTGAATTCCAGAATGATCATAATTTTCTCTTGCATAAGCCTTTTACGCACACCATTATTCCCTTCATCCGAACTATTTTCCTCCAAACATCTTTTATTACTTAAAGTCACTGAACTTTCACCTGTCTGACTATCATTACCCTTCCCACTTCCCCGGCGCCTAGTAACTGTCGTCCAGCTACCCATATCCATATCACTACCTACTTCATCATCATCATCCGCAACCTGAGCCGCCATCCTGATTCAGTCACAAACCGGGTTAGTTTTAAACAATCACAGATGTTTTAGCCCAAGTTTTTAAAAACGAGAAAACAGTTTAACAGTTTATTTCGATGTAAAATAGAAAAAAGCATTTTCACCAAGTGCGAAGATCCATCGATAGCGGCTCTGGGTTCCGTCGATGTCGCACAAACAGCGGGGTCAAGGCGGCCATTATCCCGCAATGGAGCGAACCCACCATGCTGCCGGTCTGTTCAAAACTTGTGCGTCAAATGATTACCGTAGGCCCCACATTTGGCGCAAGCGCACTGACGCACACACGCATTTCAAAATGGCGGGCACCAGCGGTGCGCCAGTTTTTTCAAATAATAAAAACCATGAGGTTTCTAAAATAATGAAGCACTTTTCTGCCAATGTGTTTTTAGTATGTTTTTAGGGTGAAATTATACGGCCTAGCATTGTTTCACTTGTTTTGATATGCCAGACAGCTAATGGTCACAATGGGGGAACGGGGTTCAGCTACTGAAGACACTAACTGTTTTTGTTAATGTCTAAAGGTATAAAAAACTTTAGCTGTATTTGTTTCAATTGATATAAAATTCAACCTTAACTACAGAAGACGAACACCCCACAAGTGCCACAAAGCGCTCGTTAATAAACACCTGTAATGTATTTTATTCTTTTAAAGACTAGTGACCCCGCTTTGGTGCCATATGGTTTTACCTTGTAGGCCGTAGGACAGGCTATCAGTATGGTACCTCTGCCTAGCGAATAATTCTAAATGCAGCTTACTAGTACCTATTAAATGTAATTAAATAATAATGTCCACCTTCTTTTAAATAATAAAAAACAATATCCTAAATTCACATTGCGACAGTGCGGCATGCTGGGACATATGCAAATAGGCCAGACCGCGCTTTGCTTTTCGGCGCCACCTTATGTTAAAACATGAATTCAACCCTAAAACTTATTGTTTAGGCTGTTCACATTGTGACAGTGCGGCATGCTGGGACATATGCAAATAGCCACCCTGCTTCTGGGCTAATGCCAGTTTGCATGTTCTCCCAGTCCAAAAACATAAGGTGGATTGGAGTTACCAAATCGTCTGTGTGTCTATCTGTGTGTGTCTGGGTGTCTGTGTGTCTATCTGTGTGTGTGTTTGTGCACTAAGCTTCCTTCTCACACACCCAGAATGACTTAGCAGAGCAGCCTTTATCATTCCAGCTCTTTATGGGGTCTGTTCCTGCATTGCTATGTGCACAGTCCTCCTCACCAACGTTATTAGGTTCTCCATCCCTCCAGAAACTGAACAACAAACCAAAATAAATATTATTAATAACAAAAATAACAATCATCATAAGTTACTTAAGGATGTATTCCTGCTTTAACAACTCCTGCTCTTACCATTGTTTTGGCTATATTCAACTAAATACAAAATTACAATCAGTAGGAGAAGCTCATTACTTGATGTCATTCTGTTTAAAGATATTAGTTTACAATTTGCAGTCATGCGCATCTATAAGTATCCTTAAGTAAAAAATATTTTTTTAACAGAACCAATAAAATCTCTCTCACCTTGTGGTCAGTGGTGTCCCATCCACCCATTTCCAGGTTCCTTCATGTTCTCTATCTGTCAGACCGATCCAGGTATCCATAAGAAGAATAATATCCTTAAGTGGAATAATTTAAATGTGAACATGAAAACATTAACTTAATTTTCATACTATTATATTTTCTTAAACCAGCATAGAATCAGGTGAGGGCATTCACTGTAAGACATAGCTGCCATCCGCCGCCTCTGCACCTACAAGCACCCCCCCTGCACCGCTCCACTGCACCTCATTCCCCTGATTACTTAGTCCTGTATAACCGGTCCTGTGTCCTCAGTGTCAGGAAGTGTCTCTTTGGGTATTTACTGAGTGCTTCAGCAGCTCCGTGGTATTCCCTGAGTGTTTGCATTTCCTTCTGTTTTTCTTGTGTCCATGTGACCTCTGACCCCGCCCAGTCAGCGTCATCTCTGGTCCCTCTCTGAGTGTCAGAGTGTGCCTCTGCCTCCAGTATCTGCACGTATGCCTGCTTTTCCCTGCACCTCTGGGATAGATGTATTGGTTTGCTCTGCATTTGGATCCCTGATCCCCCAGCTCCTGGCATTACTATTATGAAATGTACAGATCAGTTCTTTCATTCTTTCTCTGTCCTCTATAATATTAGCTTATGTAGTGGGAGAAAATATTTTAATGGAACATGTTGTACAATGTTAACCATATATTTAGGCATTGGAATCAATATAATTTCTTGTGAAGGAGCCCCTGCCATTTCTCCAGATAATTATTTAGTTCCTCTTTTAGCAACTTTGATTTCTGATTGCTGTTCTGTGTGATTTATTTGCTAAAGTTGTAAAATATTACAGTTTCTATGATGCAGATGTATCACTTGGTTCTACTTTCCTCTCCCACCTGTTCCTGTTGGCTGTTGATGATAATCAGATCTGCTCCTCTATTTTTACAGTCCTGTCGGCTTTCCTGCCAGG
>JAODJW010000056.1:162806-176179 GCA_026777045.1 Hyperopisus bebe | reverse complement strand
CTATCTATCTATCTATCTATCTATCTATCTATCTATCAGTTTGGCTATTTCATGGCAGTCTTTAAACATATTTTCAAATGATCTTCATATTTTCTTTACATGAACACACTAGAATAATGCACTCTGAATTTTTATAATGTAGATTTTAAAAATTACTTTTACAGACCAATTTTACGCTAAATTTAACACCAAAAATCCTTTACTTTTTAGTGGCAAATTAATGCTTCAAATAAAAAATAATTTGCAGCCTTGGATTAGATATATATGTCACATTAAATATAACAAACTGGTCTGTAAAACTCCTTGATATATGCCTTTTACAGCCATTATTGGTGGAATTATTGTGCACTGTCAAATGGGAGCCAATAAAGCAACTAATAAGAAACCATTTGATAGCTGGCAGACAGATGTAACAGAAGTTGTCTCAGATACTTCTCAGCTTACTTTTTCAGATATATGACGCACACTTTGACAATCCATACTAGGAAGATGAGTAAAAAGTTAGATAATTAACTTCAAATCCCTGACTCTGGTAAGAAACCGGATCAATATTTGATAGCATAGTGAGCAAATATAAGCAGGTAAGAGGCAGAGTAGGTATTTCAGAGAGTCTGGCTGCAGAACACTGGGCAACCTCTACTGTCGGGCTAGAAATCACATGACCTCCACATCTGGCCTGGATGTGACACTACTGAAGAGAATTCTGTAGGCTGAGCATGTGGATAGCAGGGGCTGATTAATGAACAGGTTTGCCTAGGCTGCAGCCTAGGGGCCCAGAGTGATTTCGTTTTTTTATTATTATTTTTTAGAAGTGCTCCTCTATTGCTTATTTATTTGTTTGTGAGTTGGTGATTGGTTAAAACTGGATGGGGAAACCAATTCTAAATTTCTCTTTTTTGGTGCTCTTTTTATACTGTTGTCTGTTTTCCGGCATGCATAGTCTGTTTCCTGTGTTAAATGGATATTATGAGCCTAATCAATGAGTTTTCTGCCAGGAAAGCACGGAGGAAGACATTCTTATAGTAAGAAGCTGTTCTACATTCTTTTGGAATTTGCCCTCTGTCTACAGTTATCTGTGGTTTATGCAGTCTATGGTAAGTGTGGCTTGGGTGCACATTGTGTTGACACGCACTGGATCAGAATGTCATGTTTTACGGTTACTGCTATTGTGATGCCTTTATTCAATGAGGTCTCTGTTACACTCTTTTTGTTTCCTGCATATGACTGATGTGAAAGTGCAAGCTTGCCGGTTTGTTGTTCTTTTGATGTGATTCTCTTTATTAAAAGTATTATATAGTTACTAATATTTATTACTTTTAAAGTTAATTGTTTTGTCATTCTGGAAGTAGGGGCAGTAGACAGGCCTATGGAAATTACAACCTAGGGACCCATGAATTCATTAATCTACCTTATTTCCTTTAAAATTATGAAGATGAATATTTCTTATAATATCTTAAACTACATAAAAGTGAGAATTTCACAGCAAATTTAAAATAGTCTATTAGCGTCCATTCCCATACATTTAAAAGGATTATTAATGACCATCACCAGAAAAAGAAAATGTGTATTTTTAAAGAGATGATTTAAGTCAGTTCCAAATGTTACACTGACATCATATCCAGCACTATTGTGGAGATCACCTGATATGGAACCTCCTAGTTGAGGTACCGCCTCTGTTCCTGAAGTTTGCATAATGTCATGTCCAGGCCAGGTGGAGGTCATGTGATTTCCGGCCCACCAGTGGACGTCCTTCTAGTGGATCTGGCCCAGTGTTCTGCAGCCAGATCTTGTTGGTATTTTCTGGTAAAGAACAGGTGTTTGGCATAATTAGCCAAGGCTGTCACTGATTAGCTTTGCTGAACAAATCTGAGAGCCTTCAATCAAGTGAATGAGGCTTCTTATTTAAAGGAAATGACTGTTTGGTATGGTTAAGGTGCTAATTAGGTCTACATGATATTACTCTTTGTGAAATTTCTGCAAGTAACACTGCGACATTTATAAAATTGCAGGTGAAATTACCTGAAACAAAATATATCCAAAAATAAATGGTTATTATATACCAGTAGAGTGTGTCAAATAAGTTGGTAGTCTGGCCTAGGCGTCAACACACACAAAGCAGTGCCAACAAATCATTATAACGCATAGACATAATATATCATATAGCTGTGTGTTAATAGCTTATGTATTTTTTTATATGTTTATTTAAAAATAAAAGTTCTGGGTCCTATCGTAGAAACTTTGAATAAATTATCTCCATAATTATCTTGTTTTTTCAAACCTGGCACTATGAGGAAAAATGTGGTACTAATGTGGTAAACTTCTACAAGCATGAACTTATTATGTTATGTAATAGAACCTATCATGTTATATAATGTCAATATGCAACTCACCAAATGGTGTTTGCCACAACTAAGAAGGGGGAGGAGTGGCTCTCAATGAAAAATGCATTTGATCCACTGGGTCATGCTTCATTTCATGTGTTACAGATGGTGAACATCTATTACCAATATGCCACATTTATCCTTATCATATAGATATACCTGGTAGTACATTTAATGCATTATAAACGAATACTGTCACTAATAAGGATGTTCTTAATGTAGAATGTACAATTTTTAAAATTTTTGGATATCTTGGATATATTCTTGGTGATGCTTCTGATTGTCTTGAGAAGGTGCTAAAGGAGCAGAATCTCTTTTCTAGAATGTCTTTGCATATCAAATATTATCTTTTCAGAAACTAAGCCTTTTATTAAACAAATTCAGCTTTGTGCTAGATACAGCTTCACTGTTTTGCAGGGGATACCGCTGTAAGAAGAATCACTACTACTAAGTTAGAGAAAATAGTGCGTGGAATATCTCTGGATTATTGTAATGGCTTGTTTACTTGTGCATCAGCAGGTATGGATGCTGTGCCTGTAATCACAAGGTCACTAACTTCTAATCCCTGGATTGGCAAAATGGTTTCACTGTTGGACCCTAGAACAAAGCCCTTAAGCCCCAGCTGGTTCAGGGTGGTCCCTGATCATTGTTTTGGATAAACAAAACCACTAAATGGGACAGTGATACTGTATTAATCTTGATTGGGAACGTTTCTTTTCACTTTGCCCCATCTCAATCTCCATTAGACGCATGCGGAGGTGTGAGCAAGCTTTGGAGGGGAAGTGGGGTACGTCACAGCACAGGGTCAGCCAGCGTGCAGCACCCCTAGAGCTGGGGGTTAAGGGCCTTACTAAAGGGTCCACAGACTGTTCTGTTAAGGCCAGAGTACTGTTACAGGCACAGAAGCTTTGCCCACTTAGCCACACACTGCCCCCTAAATAATTTAAACATAGTTACACTTTCATTTCAACAAGCAGGTTCAGGAAATTGATGGATGGATGGATGGATGGATGGATACACTAAAAAGTGTCTCATTCCTATGTGCATTTTGTAGTTAGTTTAAATCCCCCACCCACAGTCACCATGTGGCCCTGTACAGTATATAACAAGTAATTTAGATACTATCCTTAGCCTTCAGCTCAATAACAATAAGATACAATAGCAAGTCAAGGTCTGCACCCGTCTGTCCAAGTCTTTCGTGTCTTCTCCCCATTTGGCCAGCAGGTATCACTGGCCATCCTGTCCTCCCCGTTGTCAAAGTCCTTAGTGTGTTTTCCATCCTCCCCAAACTGCTGCATAGCTCAATGACCTGAGCGTGTGGCCACTAAACCCCTCTGTTTACCAAATACAATTTACAAAACACAGGAACTAGAAAACTGATAAAAATGAAACACTAGGGAACAAACCCTGTGTTGTGTTATTTGTATTTTGCCTGTGACCCTCCAGAGGATTGTCACCTCCTTTCCCTGCCTGCACGATGCCCTGCCCCTGTGCCAGAACCTCTCAAGTCCGTGACAAACAATACATTAACGATGAACATGCAGGTATGTCATTAACGATGAACATGCAGGTATGTCATTAAAGATGAATATGCAGGTATGTCATTAACGATGAACATGCAGGTATGTCATTAACGATGAACATGCAGGTATGTCATTAACTATGAATATGCCGGTATGTCAATAACGATGAACATGCAGGTATGTCATTCCCTAGATATCATGAATTTAGAGCCGTCACCTGTCCTGTGCCTTTACCCTGAGGGAGAGTGTTAAAAGCTCCTGTGGTTGGCTTATTTGATGAAAGGGCACTAACATTGTCACTGTCAACAGGGGAAGCTGGCCACTCGCTGTGCATTTAAAACACAGCACAAGAGGTCGCCTGTGACTCTATTAAGGCGGGCTGCCTCTGTGGGCATTTCAAAGTCCTCTAATGAATGTGGCATTTAGCCCCCTCAGCAGGAAATGGAGAAAGCTGAGCAGTCATTATCAGTGCTAAGGGCTTAACTATTTATTACAAAGAAAATCCCTATGGATCCCCAAATATTTTTAATTTAAGGAGAGAATTGATGGTCATAGTTCATGGATTAGAGTTAAAAGATGTCCTCACACCGAGCATTACAGTGACTTTAGCTGTGGACATTCTGCATAATATTAAATATAACATGTTGTACAGGCCTGTATGTTTTGATTACTATCTTGATAATGGGACATAGTTACAGAAAATCTGACTTTAGTATCCTGGACCTGAACGCAGTGGATGGTCACAGACAGCCAGGAGGCTTAGCTTTCGGCCTGTATGTGCTCTACTTTCCAGTTGGTCTGCCTCCGCGTGCTGATAGGACAAGGGCCACTGACTGTGAGGTATCTCTGAGTTACAATGGGTATTGCTAATAACAGAGTTGAGGGACTCAAACGAGTTCAGGTGATTAGTAATGAGGAACAAAGACAGAGAACTAGACCAGAAACCAGGGAACTCCTGCTGTGGGTTTCTTTCTTTTCTATTCTGTCTTTTTTTTGTCTTATGTATCTCATTTTATACACACCCTTGTAAAGCGCCCTGGGACAACTCCGTTGTGAAGTGCGCTATATAAAAATAAACTGAATTGAATTGAATTGAACCAGGCAAGACAAGGAACGATCGAACCAGTCTCAATCATAGAGCCAAACCGATAAGCAGAACTTGAACAAAACTGAACAATGTGACATTAACTAGACAGAACTGAAATACAGTAACTGTACATTATACTAAAGTGGGTGATTATGCTTTGAAATCATGTGGAAGTGGATGTGGTCATGAAAACAAGCACACATACTTATGGCAGGTAGCTAGCAAGCTTTGGTATGTCTGACTTTTTTGGAACTCCTGCTGTGGGTTTCAATTTTTTTAAATGACACTGAGAAAATGTTAAAAACAACATGGCTGCCCCCAGTCTTCCCTTCCTCTCTTTATGTTCACATCTATGTTTACCGCATTTGGCAGATTCTTTTGTCTAAAACAACATACAAGTGAAGGCGTATAAAAACTTAAAAATGCACTGAAGGAAATAAATAAAATGACCATGTTGTCATACAGATCTGGGATTTAAAACCACCTTGACATGTGATAATAGGCCTTGGTGGCTTCCTTGTACACATTGACAGCCTTCTTGCAGTGCATGAGTATTGAGTTTGGGGCAAGCAGACTCTTAATTACTCCGATGAATGCTGGGTGATGAGTAAATGGCCAGGAACCCTCTCACCTTTCAGTACTGATTCCATCACCCCACTGCTGCTGATCTCACCCATCATCACATGTGATTGTCATTGTCCCCTACTCCTGATGACAGATGGTGCCCTGATGTCCTGCATCCAGGTACAGGGCTGTCCCCTAATGTTAGCCTCATAGCTGATGACACTGTTGGCCTTCCAGGGTGAGATATGCAGATATTACAGGCCTGCAGCAGCTACCCATGACACGAATATAGAAAAGGAAATAAAATGTGTACTTTATTGTAACTGACACATGCATGATGGGAAAAATTATAAATGGGGTGAAAAATAGACAGAACAGGAGAGTCTGGCCTCATTGTCATTCCGTGCACACTGGGATGTCTGTGGGGGCTTCTCAGGGCGTTCGGCAGTCTCTGTCCGTATTAGACAAGCCAAACAGAAGACAAAGTGGAAGGAAATGGATGCAATGATACAATGCTGCCTGTTTTATTCAAAGTTTCATTTCCTCATTCCCAAACAAAGAAGATAAATGACAGTTTGTCTCTCTTGAGGAATTGAAATGTTTCCTTCAGAAGTAGCTGGAGGTGGGGGTTCCAAGGACCAGCATTTATTGCAAATTGTACGTTTCAACCTTGACGTCCGTGGAGATGAACTCTTCTCGAGTAGTTTAAGACCTGTTTGCAAAGCCCTTAAAATAGCTTTTGACACTGATAACACTGGTCGACGTGGTTTTTGTTTCCTTCAAAATTTTTTATGCACCAGATAGATTTTGTGATGCTGATCACAGAAATAACTTTGAAATCTTCTCAGTGGGCAAGGTTTTTGAGAAACAGCTAATTTTCTAATAGTAGGGAAGCAATGTTAGAATCGGAGTGGTTTGCATAGTAATGGGTATTCCAGTTTACATGCCTCTGGTTGATCCAAAGAAAATGTTTCGTCCACCTTTGCACATCAAACTTGGGCTAATGAAAAACTTTGTTAAGGCAATGAATAAGCAAGGCAAAGCCTTTGCGCACTTACGACAGATGTTTCCACGTATCAGTGATGCCAAGATGAAAGAAGGCGTCTTTATTGGTCCACAGATCCATGAAGTGATGAGGGACAGTCATTTTGATGGCCTGCGGCAGGGTGTCAAATGTGTCGCATGGATCACCTGCAAGAATGTAATTTCTAACTTTCTGGGTAACTACAAGGCACCAAACTACGTCGAACAGGTTGAAAGTTTGCTTCAGGCATACAAATCAATGAACTGCAACATGTCACTGAAGTTGCACTTTCTCCATTCTCACTTGGATTTCTTCCCAGCCAACCCCAGTGCAGTCAGTGATGAACATGGAGAAAGGTTTCACCAGAAAATTGCAAACATGGAGAAACGTTACCAGGGAAAGTGGTGTCTGTCTATGCTGGGGGACTATTGTTGGACACTGATACATGAAGCCCCAGTGACTACAAACGAAAATCTGCATCAAAACATTTCTAATCTTCTCTTGTGTTGCTTACGTTGCAATATCATAGCATAGGCCTATGCCACTGAAGACGTTATAATGTTAAATGCATAATTGCAGTTTTCTTTAAAACCCTACCTGAATCAAAAATTTCAAATACATATTTGTGTTCAGTATGTTAAAATCACCAAAAATTATGGAAGAAACAAAAAAATCCCTAAAATTTGTTGGCCAGTGTAATCCACAAATCTTCTCTATTATTAAAATGTTTTTAATACTGGTAGAATAGGTTCACCTTTGGAGAACAAGTAATTCTGTGTCATCTCTCATGACAGCTTTTAATGTACCTTTTTTGAGCTTTATCCCAATGTCATATGGTATTTTTCCAGCTCTGGACAAGAGTTGAGCAGTTGTGCAAATGTACAATTCGACAGAGTGTTTTCAATACACTGCTGGCTCCAAACTTAAAGATTGTTTGAACTGCTGAACCTCTTTTGGAGAGGGTGGTGCCAGGATGAAATGGTCCTGCCCCCCCCCCCCCCGCCAAATCACTTTTCAGTCTTATAGACTTAAAATCCTGCTCAGGCACAATTCTGATGAATTTCCAGGTCTGCCTACACAGTGATAAAAAGGATAACAGGCGTATAGACTTTTTTGTATAATGTTAGAGCCAATTAAGCCACTGAAGGTCGATGGAATGCTTATCAGCAGTATCTCCGACAGCACAATCGACTGCGTTTCTTCATTTCCACAGTGAAAATGCGAAGCTGACTCCTGCCTTGCATTTATATTTGGATTTAAGTGAGAAATTCTTCCCCGAATATGTTTAAAACATTTGGTATTCTGCCTTTTTTGCAATAATCCAAAGTTGGGCCTGCTCAGGCCATTCTCCTCCAAGCATTTTTGCAAGTGATTAACATGAACATCTTGCATCCATTTATGCTTCCCTGCAATGTGATGTCAAAAGTCGTAAATGGCTGCATTCAATGCAGGAAGCATCCTGTCGAATCATGTCGCTCTGGGACTGCCAATCTCTGTGTTTAGGACTTTATCAAAAATACTAATGCAAATGGCATTCCAGCGATGGCATTTTGAGGCATGCTGAAAGGAATGCCACCTTGCTGAGACAATGGCACCCCTGAAGAGAATAATAAGAGCTTAATTAAAGCTCTTAGTGATCATGCACGCCACCCTGTTGATTATAATTGAATTTTCTCTTAAATCGACATGTGCCATAATGAACAGACTACAAGATGATGCTCGTTTTTCCTGAAACGTGCCTTAAAATATAACTTACACAACACAAATTAAATTTGTATGAATATATTCTGTATTGGGTGGCACGGGAATGTGGTCAGGAGGACTGTAGCCTTGTATCTCCAGGGCTGATTCCTTGAATCTCACCCCCACGGTGTGTGAAGCTCCCCTCTTCTCCCCATGTTGTACGGATTTTCCCCTACGGTCCAAAGACATGCAATTAGGCAAAGTGGAGTCTTTGAAAGTCACCCATAGCGTGTGTATACTCTGCCTTCCTGCCTCCTGATACGGGCTACAAGCTTCCTATGAACTGACACTAGTTAAGAGGTCGGTAGATGGATGAATTTTACTTTACAGCTGTACATTTTACATATACCATGCTGTAAGACAACTCATCTTCTCCTGAGTCAATATTATGCCAGAAGCATAATATCTTTGCAAAAAAAAATTACCCTTTAAGTAAAACTCATTTGTAAAGTTAAATTTTTCTATTTAAAAGATACAATTATGGATGTTCTCTCTTGCATAACAATAGGAAAGAATGATTTGTATGGACATTTTTGTTCAAATTGTATTTTAGGAAATATCCTCTTGCTTAGCACATACCTTGTTAAAACAGAAAATGGTGACAGTACGCATTGAAAATGTTTTTTTCCTTGAAAGTTAGTGATTCCTCTCCTCTGTTGTCTTCTGCTATTCTTCCTTTCCCTTTTACCTGTTTCATGCACTGTTTTGTATAAATGATGTAGAAATGGATTGTCACAGCCTCTCGTCAAATGCCCTGGGGTGCCTGTGTTCTGAAAGGCACTATATAAAAATAAATTTACATTGATTGAAGTAGCGTTTTAGTAATAATGTCCCATCACAAACACAGGCCCAGTACACAATTTGTGGTGTGTAGGATTTGCTCATATTTCCTCTTGAACATGACTGTTGCTGCATTGCAGTCTGAGACAGAGAAATACTGTCTGGGTCAGAGTGAGTGATAACATGCAAGATTGCCATCTGTTTCACACCAGGTCTCTATGCACAGACGCAGTAGGACAATCAAGCCATGTGCTCATATTGCTTTGTCTTCCAGTCGACCTCTGGTGGACTGGAACCCAGTCTTTCCAGGGAGCCATAACTGCAACTCTATAGAGAAAATTCAGGATTGAAAAGAATGAGGTGGTGTGTGTTTCTACAGCTTAGGGCTCTGTGCCCATGCTCAGAAGGGCATTGGTTCAAATCAAAGTGATGTCATCACTGGGTCCTTGACTTCACTTGCTCCAGGGACTAGCTGACGCCGCTTTGTACGTCATTTTGGATAAAACTGCCTAAGTAAATAAAGGTAAATGAAAGGGAAGGGGGAGGTTATGACTTTCATTTTAATGATCTGTACTCTAGATGTTGAATGTTCAGCATCTTTATTTTAGCAAGCATTTTAGCAAGCATGCATTAAAGACAACAGTGTTTGTGTATCAAGTTAAAAGTCCCAAGGTTTTACAAAGCTGAGCACCACATTCAACACCAAGCATGTAGCACATCTGAATGACCAAGCTACTGCCAAAGAAAATTCTCACTGTTTTCCTCATACAACTGAAATTAAATGTATGTATCAAAAAAACACTTACAAAACCAAGTAATATCCTGTCTTTGACCCCATTGACCTGAATATACTTATGGTGCAGCATGGCACAGGTGGGGGAAAAAGATGATGAACCACTCCAAAGCTCCAAGACAAAGGGATTTATTGGGGAAACAACACACTGGGTAAAAAACAAAACAAAAGGACCATGTGGGGTCAACAGCAAATGGGGGAAACAAGAGCAACTGCAAAAATATCAAAAAGGTATAACAAGTGGAAAAGAGCAACACAGGGAGCAAGTGTAGAAAAACCCAAAACGAGGCAGCAGCAACAACAACACAGAGTAACTTGAACACATTGTAACATAATGACCTACTGGAGAAATGAACTAAAGCAGGAATACACACAGAAAAACTCAATTAACCAACAGAACTAAGGGACATAGCAAACACTGAAGACTAAGAATACATAGCAAACACTGTTGCAACACCAGAGAGACTAGGGCCATCAGAATACATAGAAATAGAACATAGCAAACGGGGAAAACCTGAAAATAGGAAAATATGGCACAATAAGCCTAATAAACGTAGAACAGGTGAGACTGGCCTCAAAGCTACAACAGGAGGTTATAGCCTCTGAGCCACATGAGCTCAACCCAGTGAGCTACACAGCAGCCTGGAGAAGAAGACAGCACACCAAGGGCTAAAAGAGAGAGAGAGGGGACAACAGAACGAGCAGCAGCACATGCTGGTCAAAAACCGGACATGGAGGGCAGGGTCGGACAGGCACACATCCTGGCAATACTATGTTAATACACTGTCAATAAACGACAGGAAGAAAATGGGATTTTGGTCTGTATGCATTATCCAGTAATCGGGCTTGCTTTTAAGAATAGCTCAGTATTTCATTGAAAACTTAAAAAATGCTTTAATTAAAGAATACTGGACATGAATCCCAGCAGTTTTAAACAGAACTTTTCTTCTGTGTATGTTCACTGACTGATTCACTGAGCACACTGAGGGGTGTGTGCACTGTCTAGCGTTCTTACAAGTCTTACAAGGCCTACTCAAGATTGAAATATAGAGTCCAGTGTGTGTTTAACCTGTATGGCACCTATGGTCATTTCCACCTTTATACGCACACCTGTGCCAGAAAAGTTGATGTAATGCAATCATGGAAAGGACAGCCTTGTTTGGCTACTGGCACTTTACAGTGTCCCCCTTTTGTGTTCGCAGCCTGAAACACGGTTCACGAACCGGCACAAAAAATTTCTAACATCTGGTTCGTAACTCGATTTATTCGTGAACAGGACTGTTTGTGGGTCGAGGTACCGATGTATATTAAAACCATCCTTTAACCCATCTCAGATATGATGAGGAAAGTGTTCATAGAATTCCATGTCATAATAAATTAGTTTCTGCAGAGGTGAGAATATGAATATAGAATTATCACATTACTTACTAAAGATTCAATACCCACTAAGCAGTTTGGGAAGGATGTTTATTCCTCAATCTTGGATTTAACCTGCAATCTGTAACTCAGTAACTGACAGAAGAGGGGCTGTGCTCACCAAAGCAGCAGATCGAACCTTCCTCAGCGTTTTTTTTTTCACTTAGCCATTCATAACACCCTAACAGCTGGTGATGTACAGAAGACTCACCTGCAGGACTGCCCTTTTCATCTACCATCATCTGCTTCACCAAGAAATGCCTTCACTAGCCTCTAATCCCATCTCTCCCCCGCACGCAAATGCAAACATGCACACATGCTCAAAGAAATAACCACATTTTGTGCCAGATATGAGTCCAGACACCAGCCTAATAGAAATCTGTAAACATATGGAAGTTTCTAACTTTTAGTTAGTTTTGGTCACAGTCTCTGTTCAGACACTCATAAGCAGCATCATTTCTCAAATAATGCCTTTTAACGAAAGAGATTTTAATAATTTTTTCCTTTGTTTATGTCACATTGTGTCTGTGTCACTCCAGCTCTCTAATGATCATTCATTCCATTTCCTCCCCTCTTGTTCCATATCACTCACACCTGTTCTTCGTCTGATCCTCATTACCCTTATATATAGCTTGCTGCCTGTGTGTTGTTCTCTAGTTTAGTCATTGTTAGTGCTGTAGATGTTAGTATTGCTCCCCGGTGTTGCTCTGTATGTAGTTAATCATATTGTTTTCTGTTACTGTTCACCTAACCTCTCCCTGTGCCTAGGTCAGCCCTGGTCCCTCCTGAGTTATATCCTCACTGCCTCCTGTTTTGATCCCTAATGGTCCTTTTATTTTCTCCCTGTTATATATTTTTCTTTTCTGTAATAAAGTCCCCTTAGGTCACTCTATGCTGCATTTGGATTGTCAGTCCTTCCCCATCCTCAATCATAACAATCTAACATGTTAGTTTCACCATATTTCCTGATTTTTCATCTGTTTCTCCTGTCTGCTCTGCCAAAATATTACTAATCAATGATATATATTAAAAATAAAATTTCTTTGTTTGCCCATTTCAAAATGACAAGAGAGGCTCTATGAAGTACCAATCACTTGAAGTACAATTTTAAAAAATAATAGTTGTATGTGGTCTGTGTTGGCTAGTCGATGGAGCCATTGGGGGTTAAGGACCTAACAGTGAGGTCACTCTGCTGGTCACAGGACTCAAATCCACTGCCTTCTGGTCACTATCACAGCAGCCTAGCCTGCCGAGCCACACACCACCCACGTAAGAGTGACTTTTATTTCTAAATGTTGCAGATTCAACTAAGCTGAACTGAAAATGATACCATTGTCCTTCCAAAAGATTAATTCCACATACAGTGGGGCAAAAAAGTATTTAGTCAGCCACCAATTGTGCAATTTCTCCAACTTAAAAAGATGAGAGAGGCCTCTAATTTTCATCATAGGTATAGCTCAACTATGAGAGACAAAATGAGAAAAAGAAAATCCAGAAAATCACACTGTCTGATTTTTAAAATAATTTATTTGCAAATTATGGTGGAAAATAAGTATTTTATGCAAGATCTCACCCCGTGGGGTCAAAATGATCACAAGAATGGTGAGCAAAAATCCACTACGCCACCACACATGCATTACAAATGAATTTATGATTCTCCTGGTCATTTTTGAAAATGATGGCAGCCAAATGGCTGTTGTCAGGTTTCTGGAGGCAGAACACTGAGAGAAAGTCAATGCAAATGATTAGATCACTAGATCCTCTGACACATGATGCTTAATCAACACATGGAAGGTTTCTGAATGTTACAATTTGTGTGACTAGAACTAAATTTCATCATCAAATTCCAATAAAGCCAGTGATGAAAAAAATCCACTATCAACGCGAATGAAAACGAAAATTAACTTTTTTTCTGGATTAAATTACTGTCTTTTAAGGTTTACTCACATGGACTCCATTGTAAAAACCAGTTAAAATGAATAATTTAGTTGTTGATGTCTAATTAATGCGCAAATCAATATGAGACATTTCTATGACTGTAGCCTATTGATATTCAACTTTT
>JAODJW010000056.1:129340-143597 GCA_026777045.1 Hyperopisus bebe | reverse complement strand
CCTTTTTTTTGGGGGGGGGGGTATCCTTCAGGCTATCTAGAGTCAAGAGAGAGAAATGCAGACAAAACATACTGAGAAATCACCCTCTGCTTGTCCACACTGCAGGTCTTGAGCCTGGCTGTTGAGGGCGACCCCCCCCCGGGGTGACGTCCTGTTAGCATCACTCACAGCTGCTGCTGGGGTTGCCTGAGGTGAATTTGGGGTTGTTGTCCAATGGCACAGTAAGTGTTATATTAATATACATTTTTAATGTTTTTTTAATGAGAGTTGTCTTGGTGCTAGAAAGCCTCTTGTGTAAAAGTCAGCAATGAGAGCGGTATGAAGGACAGATTCTGTGTGCAGAGAAATAATGAATCATATGGAAATGGAATAATTAACAAATCCAAGGTCCCTGGTGGCAGCCCAAGTACCCCAGATGAGTACTGATTAGTACTGAAATATTAATCATTTGTTTTTCAGTATGAAAAAAGCATGCATAGACTTTAAGGGGCTAATAAAAATTCACATATAAACTATTCATGGTTTGGCAGTGCAGTGAAACATAAGTTATTCTACACAAAATTAACCGTAGGATTTAGGTAAATATTCTTTTTTAACAATGTGTTTTTTTAAATAAAAAAAACCCAAAAAGCTGAGAGATTTCTTTACCTGGAGTGTGTGGACACAGATACTATATGCTGTCTTGTAAACATATGCTTGTGTATTACTGCACATTATAGAACCATAAGTTCAGTTTAGGTGGAGCTTTACTCATCGTAGAAACTTAGAAGAACAAGCCGTCTTATCAAAATAGATGCTGCTTCATAAACAAGCTTCTATGTCTTTTTTGCCAGCAGTAACAAATAGTAATATCATGATTTTTTTTTCTTGTGACACTATTGTCATGGGTCTAGCTGTGATGAATATACTATGGCTAGAACCTTACCTTGTATGGTCTTTCCCCAAAACAGGAGGTCTCTGCCCTCTTTGGTAGGAAGGAGCCCACCTCCATGTTGGTTAATTATAAAAAGGTAGTACTGTAAAGCAACTACATGGCAATGAGGTAAAATTGATATTTCTTTAGTGTTGTAATGGATGATTGTAAAAGGGTGCATTACCCCCCCTTGTGGAGCCCAGTGTGTGGCTCAGTGGGCTAAGCCTCTGTGCTTGTAATCACAAAGTTGCTGGTTCAAACCCAGTCTCAGCACGTCTTGAGTGAGATCTGTAACCCTGGGCACCACTAGGGGGGGCTGCCATTTACAGACAGCATACTCTGCAAAGAGCAAGCAGAGGGAGACCGAAAGGCCATTTCCCCACAGGAATTGATTGATCAGGTGGGTTGTTTAGTTTTTGTTTGTTATAAATTAATTAAACATCATATAAGTAGGAAGGCTGAAGGGTTCTGGGGAGGTGGGTTTTTGTAGAGAGCTGTGGGTAGTTTGGATCCTGCATATGGGTATGTTAGGGTTGGGTATGTTAGGGTTGGGTGGTGCAATGCAGTGCAGTCTGGTGTGGTTTGGACAGCACAATTTTATATTTATGTTTTTGTAGAATAACTTTTGATTTAAGATTTACTTTGTTTGGGTTTTTTTTTCCAATTATTTGTTATGGTTTTGGGATTTTTTTGCACTGCACTGGAAAATAAACACTGGATACACCTTCCCCGCTTGCGCCTTCCTCTCTCCGTTCTATTCCGTGAGGCCGACCTGTAACAACTACCTATAACAATACTCATAAATAAAATCATCATTCTTTAAATAGGTTTTGTCAGAGTCAGCACCCGTCCAACCCTGCCCTTCGTGTCTCCTCCCCGTTTGGCCAGCAGGGGTTGCTGGCCATCCTGTTTTTCACCCTGTCTCTTACTCTTCAGCCCCAGTGTACCGTCATGATTCCCTGGCCTGCCGCATGACTGAACGGGTTGTGTGTGAAGCTTAGGGACTGCATTTCCCCAGTCTTGGGTTCAATGATCAGCCTCATCACTTTCTTTGTATTTGAGATTCTGATCCCAAGTGTTCTATGTTTCCTTTTGAGGTTCCTCTTCTAGGTTTACCCTCCTTGTGTTCCGTTCTGGTTTTATGTTGTACTTTGTTTTCTTGTCTATTTCCCTGGTGTAGTATTTCCCTGTTTCCTTGTTCAGGTATTTAGTTCCTCAGTTCTGCGTTCAGTACCGTTGGTTGCCTTACCTGTGTCTTGTTGCCCTGTGCCATTGTTCACTGGTTGTTTTTGATTAAGTGGATCGCCGACTTTTCCTGCCTGCGCCATGCCACAATCTATGACAAGTTTTTACTGCACAGAGTAAAAGTCCCAGAGTAACAGTCCCAGAGTAACAGTCATTTCTTTGAATACAGCGGGCACTATAATTCCTTCCATGTATCCACTATTACAAGGTCTGCAGTGTTACAGCAAATGGTTTTAACTTTCATCATTTACTGACATTTGTGTTTATAGACCCTTGCTGTGTGTGTATAATTTGTAGTGTAACAAATTTCATGCCATGTACCTTTTTAATAATTAATCATTTAATAAAAATAATAGTGCTCTGCGATGGGTTGGCGCTCCATCCAGGGTTGCTCCCTGCCTTGTGCCTGTAGCCTCCAGGATGGCCTCCGGACCCCACGCAACCCTGAACAGGATAAGCGGTTTCAGAAAACGGATACATGGATGGATGGATGGCTAAAAATAATAGATGTGTTTTTTGTAACATCCCGATTCTGAATTGCTGTCTGTAATAAACCAGAGATGTGGCCAAAGGAGTGACAGAGAGGTCTCACCGACGTAAACAAGTAAAAGAACAATTAGTGGGTGTTTCCTTTTGGTTAAGTTTGAGAGTATCACATAACATTAACTGCCAGTAACAGTACATTTAAGTTACTTGTGTAACTTAAATGTATCTTAATGTTTTCTATAGCATCTATCTGGCTAATTCGAACACTGTAATAATGACTGAGAATCAAGTAACTAAATAAAAAATAATTTGAATGAATGATGCTTTTGATAGCTGCTCAATAATTGACTACAATATTTACCTATTTTCAATGCTTATGAAATCTTAACGAGTACCACATATTTCGATAAGTGACACATGCTTTGCCTTTTAATAACTATTTCAAACCTGAAGAGTCTGAGTGTCTATACCAGATAAACACTCAAGAACTGTTCATATTTTGCTGCTATGACCGCTGAAAATCTGTCGAGGGTCTTGATCAAAGACTAATTAAGTGACAGTGGCATTTCAGAATATAGCATAGAGTCATGCAGTAGATGTCTTCTGTTCCAATTTTGGATTGCAACATCTTTAAGTAGCGGCAGGTCATTAACAACCTTAGTGCTGAGAATGAAAGCCAAACTACTTAAATTAGGGACATAATTGGTGTAAGTGATTTAATGAGTGTATAGCTGGGATGGATAGCCAATCAGGAGCCGGATTTGATCCTGCCTCCCGTGATTGTTCCACCTGTGTGAATCTTGGGCCGTATTCAGTTACAGTTTAATGGTAGAGAAAAAAAACTTATGTGTTCATGGTGCGCAAATGTCCTTGGAATCCAAGGGTGAGATGCCTCAATTCTCAAGCTCTTAAATGATTTTGAGTCAAGAATGTTCATATTTTACAAATTTGTAGCAGCTTTCATATTTTTTTACGCACAAATGAAGACATTGTGTCTTTTTTTCAGGCACTGCTTTATTGGTTCACAGTGTATTGAGTTACGCTGCACTAAAACTACACAGATCTATAAATATTTGGGGAAAAAAGACAAGCACTCACATAAACAGGACATAAACCTCAACATTTGATTTGGGCTGAGAGACTGTAAACCTATCTAAAACATCATTCCTTTTCGAAGCGACAGATTGGTGGTGAAGAAACAACAGAATGATTGAAACATTAATAAATAAACATTCTGATAGCATTTTACAAATTATGCATAGCAATGTATACCACAACATCAATTTGTTGTAAATACATATTGTTACAATAATCAGTAACATGGTAAATGCATGGTATATATCATACTCTCTCTTGCACACTTACATATGTATACAGATATGTATTTTATATTATTGTTAATTGTTTATGTTATTGTTAAATTTGTGTGGTGTTCTATAGAACAGTGATTTCATATTGCATACAATGCATATACCCATTTTACCGGCTAAATAAAGTCAAAGCCAGGGAAAATGCGTATACGGTAGTGAACTTAAACTGGATAAATTTATAAAAAGCAAGAACTGACAGCAGCGACAACTAACTGCTCTATAAATTTGGCTCAGGAAAAAAAGTTTAATTCAAAATACCTGTCATATAAATATACATGAACTACTGGTGTATATAATGTGTGGACTAGTAAAATTATCCTACATTATAAATATTGTGGTTTGTTTTTGTTGATGATGTTTATATATATTTATATGTATCTACAACATTGTAACAGACAATAGCCATGGATATGTACAAATATACATATATGCACACAACAGATGTCAAAAGAGCCAATGATTATCTTTCCAGTGAAATCAGACTTAAAATAAACAATAATCAATAAAAGTAAACTGGAAAAGTAAACCAGACACTTGTTTAATTTCTGAGATGACCTTACATAATTAACTGCAGACTTAAATATGTAGAAAAAAACATTAAATTTAAATTAAATTAAACCAAAAATGGCCTTAAATATTTCTGGATCCAAAACATTTGGAACTTCAAAAGATAATGTGACTTTTTCCTTTTCAATTACAAGAAATAAATCTCAAACATCATGAAAGACATATGTGGCACATCTGATATGTGACGTCACACTCAGTCCTCTAAGCAAAGACTGACGGGTACTTACAGAAACATTACATCTCCTCAGTAAACTGAGATATGGCTCGAAGTTTTCACCTCAGAATATTCAGACAAAATACTGATGCTTGCCTAGAAGGTACTTACCTAAATTTCACAGACCATTGTTACAAAGCACTATTCTTTCCTAATAAAGGTTGAGGTTAGTGGGAATGTCAATGGTGCTTGGAAGCCCAGCGGTTGCTAAATGACTAGGCCCCTGGCTTTATCTTTCACAGATATGAAATTTAGTGTCGGGAACTTAAGGGGTATTGGGACACCCCGCTACTCTCTCAAAAGCTTTTATTGTACTTTTACTGCACCGTGTTCAGTAACTACATGCTGGAAATGAAAAATGCTGGCATCAGTTGGTTGCAGGAACCATCAGACATTGAAACCAAAGAAACACAAACCCACACAAAGTTCACTGTTAATGATGTTAATGGGTGTTCAGGTTCTACCTAAACTGTGTCGTGCTTTATGGCTTTGAGGGAGTCATGAATTCATCGCATTGCACTGAGTAACAACAGGACCCAGAAACACTTCATGACAATATCCCCATGACATTCTCACCTCACAGTAATAATCAAAGTGTGTTAATGCATTTTTCACAGTTATATGGTTCAATGACAAGGTTGCTTTATAGCAGCTTGAAATATAAATAAATATCAAAATAAAATTATTACTTTTTTCTATGTTTTACATATTCCATTTGTTCAGTTTTCTATAGTTTAATCTGAGCTGCATCATAGAAATGTCTGTTCAGTACAATTCATAGTGAAATATGTCACGATAAATATACATTTCTTTTGACAAACATCAAAGCTTTTTCCCAAATGCAATAAAGTTGAAATATCCTGAGGGTTACGTAAGTACTTTAACTTCTATCACACATTATTTTAGCTGTTTTAAATTGACCACCCCTACTGTTTACTGGCAAAGCTAGACCATGTTAACACTGAAAAAATATATTTTCACTTTTATGAATACATGGAAACTATACAGAAATCATCTTCAGTATAATACTAAGTAAAAAACTAAGTTTAGTAATAATGGTATTAGTCTGGGTACGGGCAGACTAATCATGGCGGAATGTGATCAAATGTCCAATACTTATTACAATAATACAAATAAAAAAAGCAAAAGCTGAATATTTAAGGATGCAAAACAGAACTGGTTTTGCGTGTCAATGCATGTGCGTGGTAAATGATGGAAAGCTTTGGGACAAATCCGGAGAAAAATATTTCTGGACAAAAACAAATGCTTAGGAGTTTCTGTATGCTATTTTGTGATATAGATTATATTTAAATTGCTAGGAATCAGATTCTTTACTCTCACAGTTGGTTTTCATCATTGATAAATGTAAGACTACAGAAGTAAAAACAAATGAAAAAGGCTGATGGAAAGATAATGACATATCACTCTTTTTCAGCTCCTATGCTGTAAACTGTAAACCAAAAGCTACGAACAGAGAAGAGAGAACATAACCCATACTGTTGTTATTGCTATGGTCAGTACAATTTCAGCTGAGATGGGGGAGCATGCAGCCCACAGGAAATCCGGCTCCATTCATAGTGCCGATTTTGCGATGCAATGTGCAGCTCTGTAGGCAAAGTGAAATATCTGATTTCTTCCCCAATGATTATATGACGGTGAACAGCTGTTGGTTTTTTTTTTTTTGCTGGGCTGCCATCTGGCCTCTAATAGTTTTTTAATAGGTGGGCTGACAGCGTGATTCTTTTCGGTATGTACCGCTAAACCGAAAACTTTAACAAGTTCTATTTTGCCTCTAAAACATCACACTATATCATCAGAGTTCTTACATCATTTACATAGTTTTTCCTTCTGTTCTTTTTTTTATTGTAATGGGGTCAGAGTCTTCTATTTCCTGCCATTTTAGACTAAAAACGCTGCTTCTCATAAGTATCAATAGATTTATTTTGTGAATCCCCATTTCTTTTTTAATATGGGATGTAGTGAGGAGAAAGATCATCATAAAACGTTTGATAATTTTAATGTTTGATTATTTGCATCTCCAAGTTTTGTCTCATAAGTAGAGATACCCGACCCAGTAGACAAGGTTGAAGAGGCCAAACGCAGTGGGGAAGAATATTCGTGAGTAGGAATCGATCTTGGACACGTGGACATGCATGCGATTCTCTCGCCAAGCACCTGAGCGGCAGTCATCAAAACAGCAGAAGAAGCTGGTACAATCTTTGCCGTCCAGACATTCATATGCATAGTCGTCCTCTTCGTGGTAGGGAGCGATGTTGTTCATTTGCAGTAGCGATGGTCCTGGCCGAATGTTAACCACAGTGGATTTCTGCTGGGGAGGCAGGGAAGAGCCAGGTCAATTTATGAATATCGCTGCTGGTGTGATGATCCAGATGTTAAAATGGTGAAACTATCCCAGGAGCCATAATATAGGCTGTCAGCAGGGCATTTCCAAAATTAAGGAACATTACCACTTATATACATAGGGTACTTGTAAACATTTGCCTGAACTTGTAAACATTCAGCAGAACCACATGTCTTTGAACCCCAGGGAAAAAAAGTGAAAAGAACAAAAAAGGAAACCAATACAAGAACTATCAAGAGAATCAAGGCCAGATCTAAACCATCAACCCACTGATTTATAGCTCTGTACTGTAGGTCTGCATGGTCTTCAAGATAAAGAAACAGGCATGTCATTTTACACATGTAACATAAGCCTTAAGGCTGTACTTTCTGATAAAGGTTTACATTTTTTAAACCCAATAAATGACATGGACCTCATCCCCACATCAGTGGTCTGGACAGAGATCTCCATTTATAATGTTTTAATATGTAAATAGTCAAATAAAATGTCAGCCGTTATTGCTGTTATTAAGCATGTGGACCGTTTACCGATTAATAGCCTTTAATCTCTTGTAAGGAATGTTTTTCTATGCTTATATAATGATATCATCTCTGCTGGAAAATTCTTCTTCTGAATTAACAAATTTTAATTTGAAATTATACACCCACTGCCCTTAAAGAGATCTGTAAATGCTACAGGAATGACTGAGTCCCTAAATAATTGCAGGTGTTAAAAAATCTAAAGTGCATATAAATAAATCACAGGACTAAGTGTCCATATCACTGCTGTTCCTTTAAGGTCCTGCTAGGTAGATTTACTGTTGTAATATGGGCAGGACACATAAGGCTCATTTTCATAATCATGCAGGTACTTACAGACATGTTATGCACACTGCTTACCTCCATTACCCACACTAGTCATTCAAATGGCATTTATAAACTTATAAGGCATAAGACCAGTCATAACTAATCAGTCAAGCCTCTTTTATGATATGCGCAAGCATGACGGAGTACTATCACTTTCGAAGCAATTACCAGGACAACCTTTTTAGTGAGAATGGACACTGACTCATACCCTGCAGACTACTATGTCAAAATCCCCTGTTATATTCTAGAGCAAGGGTGGGCAATCTTATCCAGAATAGGTCATTGTGTATGTGGGATTTTGCTGTGACTCCCTAATTAGATTACTAATTAGAGGACTGATTGGCTGTCGAGTCCTCAGACCTGGCTTTTAACAGCTGACTTACAGGTTATCCCAAAAACCTGCATACACACTGGCCCTTTGCGGGTAAGATGGCCCAACCCTGTTCTAGAGGGAGATAAATCTATCAGTTTATTCATTTATTTATTTGTTTGTTTGTCTGTTTAGAAAATGCTTACATACATAGCAATGCACAATTGAGAGGGGTTCCTGAAGCAATCTGGGGTCAAGGACCTTGCTCAAGGGCCCAACAGTGACATCACTATGCTGACCCTAGGATCAGAACCAACAACCATTGAACCACAGGCACAGTTTCCCAGCTGAATCACCCCCCCCCCCCCACCAGGATATGGCATGAAATATCCCTGGTCTGGCATGAAATATCCCTGGTCTGGCATGAAATATCCACCTGTACAATCGTAAGGTGTAGTTCATTCTGTCAGGTTCTACGCTGCTTATCCCATACAGGGTCACAGTGTGTGAGCCTAGTGACATTTAATATCAGTATGTAGTATAGCCAGCCTTCTGTATCCTCCTCAGTGAATTAGTTGCAAAAATTCACATAGAGAAATCTGCAGATGCATATAAAATGGAGTTGTATTCGCATATAATATGCACATCTTGCTAAATATTTTGAATCATGTCTAGATTACTTGTAATACTCAATACAATGTAAGTGCTATATAAATAGTTGTTCTACTGTATTGTTTAGGAAATAATGACAGGTACAAGTGCAACTATTATAATACATATAGAAAATATAATATAATATAGGAAAAAAATTAATTTATTGTCTCTCACACACACATTACTTCATTCTCATGGATTCAGCGTAGTTGGAGCTTTCACTCTCATGTCTGCATTGCTGTTGTGCAACGAGGCCTCTAGGGGGCGCCGCTGGTACATGCCAGCTCACCTGTACGTTGCTGGATTTGGATTTCTTCGCCTGCCTGTTGCTCGTGAAATAGTGCAGTGTCCCATACTCCATAAGCGCGGCGAAGGTGAATATGAAGCAGACGGAAACGAAGAGATCCATGGCCGTGACATATGACACTTTGGGGAGGGATTTCCTGGATATGGTGCTGAGGGTCGTCATGGTCAACACTGTGGTGATCCCTGCGTGTAAATATATAAGGAGAGTGCAGATGGCAGAGCATGATATTTAGAGCGGTAAATACAGTCAAAGGCAACATATCCATCCATTAACTGAGCATCCTGGTTGGGAAAGTGTGTGTGCGGGGGGGAATTACCCGCCGCAATGGGCAGGAGGGAACACCAAGCCCATACGGCCTACCAAACGTGATTAGAGGCAATAAATTATTATATTAAAGAACATACTATGGCATTATATATATATGTGTGTGAATTAATGCACTTTACGTCTACGTACTCTCTCTCAATAACAATAATAACACCATATTTTATTTGGGTGATACTTTTCTAAGCAGAATATTGAGAAATGGAGAAAGTAGGACCAGTCTGTTCTCGGTGCAACTGGAGATAAGGGCCTAATGGTGACATCACTCTAAACCGACAACCATCTGATTACAGGCAAATGTTCTAACCCACAGAGCCACCTCAACGTTACCATATGATAATGATAACGGTGCTTTTCATAGGATCTATGCATACCTAACGACGTCCTGGCTGGAACGGCATCCTTGTTGATCCAGAAAGAGACCCAGGACAGAACCACAATCATGCTGCAGGGGATGTAAGTCTGGATGGTGAAATAGCCCATCCGCCGACTCAGATCAAAGAAGATGGTCATGATGACATATTCTCCTGTAACATAATGCAGAGTGCTTTAAAGCAAAATAAAACCTATAGTCATCATGATAGTAACCTATTAAAACTTATGGCTTCATCTGTAAAATGATGAAAAATAGCTAAACTACCTACAAACTTCCAGCTTATCCTGAGCACTGCTGTGGGAAGTAAATAATAATAATAATAATAGCTGTTGGTCATACCTGATTGAGTGTGTGCGACGTCGGATGTGTTGCGCAGTCCGACAAACGCGAACTGGTACAGCCTCCAGTACCGCTGATCAGCCACCTCCACGGACCTCCTCTGCCAGCGGTAGAGAATCTCGTTTTTAGGGTACCCATCTGAGAAGGCACAGAGGGGAGACCAGAGGCTGGACCTTCGGCGACTGGCACAGCCTCTAGCTACGTGGTGAATCGGCACACAGACCCAGACACTGCGAGCCAGTGGTTTCCAACACAGTGCCGAAGTACCGTTTACAGTGTTTATTCATTCACCGGCTGCCCGCGTTTCATTAGAAACATATTACTGCAAGTTCCATATGCTACTTTGTTCTTTCTAAATTATATCCATGACAAAATTTAATGGTCAGTAATGATTTTTCATTTGTCCTCATTTCTTCATTTGAACTTTAGAAACCTAAGCAAATAACGAATGCTATTAAATATATAAATTTTCTACTCCTTGTTTTGTTAAAGGTTCTAAAAATAGTCAAAAGGAACATATTTCTTCATATTTTTTTCTTTTTGTTTCATGCTTTCAAGTGGCATGGACTGGCAATAATCCAAAAGGGAATCCATCTTAACACATTTTTAACTGAGAAATGAATTTATTCACAATAAAACTGTCAATTAAAAATCAAGAGATTGGGGAGACACCAGGACAGTGTTGAAAACCACCACTCTGTGACAACGAGGTCAGTAATCTATTCTTAAACCAAGGAAATGGCCAGACTGTAGGATTCTGGAACATGGCAGCAAAGCAGACATGAGTCACATGACAGTGTGGATGATGAGGCCATGCACTCTTATTTATTTGCCTTATTGGGTTTGACTGCATGAACCGCACACTAGATCACCCTACAAACAGTGCCAGTAGAGTGAGACTGGGACTCATGACTGCAGAATGGCAGATGGGGGTTGAAGTTGTTGCACACTTCTCCCGGATTGCTACTGAACCTGAAGGCATGTGCTGCGTGCATCAGCGGCTCAAGATCGAACACCTACAGCTCGAAAACTCCAGCGGACACGAGTGCTCATCCATAGGGAAGTTATGCAGTTTAAGGTAGCATTCCGCATTAATTGTCAACCTGACAAAAACAAAATTACGACAGAAAAAAACAAAAAGATATTAGGTTGCACCTGTGCATTGTATAGCTGTGCAATATTGCATTAATGTCTGAGCAACTTAAATCGCTAAAGAACATAGTAATCGGTAACTTTTTTTGTACTTTATGCACTGAAACTAAAAGTAACAACAGAGTCAGCTCTATGCGTCAACAAATAGCACACTTTTTATCAGAAAAAGCCCTACAGCACAGAATACAGATGCACAAATCAAAGTTGCACAGACACTGAGCAGTAGAGACAGGCGACCATTCAGAATGAGACCCTGGGTGATGACACTGCAGCCCCACCTCAATGTGTACATGACCCGCCCATTGCTCCACAGCCGCAGAAGCCGATTGGGCGTTGTGATCCAGTGAGCATCCGACTTCCTGGAGTTGCGGAAGAAGGTGTCAGGGATCCAGATCTTTCCAACCATGTTACTGTTGAGCATGAGCAGCTTCATTGAGCTGTTGAACTTCAGCCTGCTGTCATACCACGTCTGGGCAAAGAATATATCAATGGTGTACTCCTGAAATGAAAGGGAAACATTGCAGAGTTGACTCAGAGCTGAGACAGACATATCAACTCTTTTAGCACCTCTCCTGCTTTGAAGATAGCAGTGGGTCAGGTATCTGCTTGTCCCATTAAGGTTTATAATAGAATAGAATAAAGGACAGAAATCATAACATAATCAACAGCAGAATGTCTAAAGACGGAACTAGATGCTGACTGGTCATAACCAATATTATGGAAGGTTCCACAGCACAGAAAATAGTAAGTGCAAAGTGAGATATCGAAGATCTTATAACTGTCTTTCAGAAAGCAGATACACCTGGCAAGGTCTGTATCGGGCCTCCAGCAGGCCTTTGAAATCATTCACCTCAGGTAACCAGGTGCTTGAATCAACAAAGCCTAATTCGAGCAGCCAACAGTATTTATCTTCATTTTTATCTTTTATCTGTACTCCACTCACAGTCACTAGCTGAAATGTGGTTGAGATGAAGACTGTCTTGGTGGATTTTTCATCGCACAATGCGTGTGCCTTTCGAATTAAATAGGCAGGATGCTTCCACACTGTTTGGATAACGTCAGACAACAGATTTAACTCTTGGAATCTGCAAGCTGTCTGTAAAGAGCCCACTCACTCACCATATTTATGGGGTCAACCGGTCCAATGCTATTAACATATACCGCTGTCTCAATCACTGTCGGTCTTACTGTAAGGCATTTAAAAAGTAGGTTAAGCAAATACATTTTAAAAATGATCTGTCAGAGATCTTCATAATGATACATACAATTTACATTTCAGTCACATTTATCATTTTTTGGGTAACACTTTACTTGAGGGGGCACAAATACTTAGTAGTAGCTAAGACTCAGTTACTACCAAAATACAAATCATGGACAAATATAGTAGGTACTAGAGATTAAAGATGCATCATGAATGAATATGAGATCAGCATTTAACTTGTTGTTCACTACCTTGTTTCTTCAGTAGTTTGTAGAATAAACAATGATAGTAATATAGTAAGGCACAATTTGCTAATTATCAACAAACATGAGATCAGTATGTAATTAAGACTTAGTTTGTGCCTAATTAATACATAAGCTATACTACACTATTTGTGCCCCCTCAAGTAAAATATTACCCTTTTTGTGATTGTCTAACAAATTCACTGAGAAGCAATACAACCAAATTTATTTATTCTTACTCAGTATGTAAAAGGTAATAGATTATAAATCAATCAATGCTTGTTTGGCTCAGTTACAGCGCAGAAACTGAGTAGCCTTGGTCAATACCTGGGATTGGACATGTTACTGACAAGCTAATGAATTTACCAGGAATAGAGAAACCGCTTACAATGTAAAAGGAGCCACACAATGCAGTCTATGTACTGCAAACACAAAACTGCACGTCAAGTTAGTAGAGTTTCACAGAGCCAAATCATTGAGAATGAGACACAGTGCTCATTTAACAGCACAAGGTCTCTGACAGTTTAATGACGCAAATTCAAACGAGAAACTAAACAAAGATTTATAATACAAAGCCACAGTGACTTGCCTCCAATGTCAGGTCGGAGCTTGTTGTCATAACCCTGCAATAACGTGTTTAAGATCAAGGTGACATCACTTTCATACACCTTGGGCGATAGTACCCAGGTCTTATTTATGGGGACATCTTCATAATCTTCCTCCTCCAGTTTATTTGGGCCGAAAGCCAAACTTGGGGGGGGGGGGAGAGGCAAAAAAAACAAACAACACATCTCAGTAAAGGAGTTTGTAAACCCAAGCAACCCTTATAACTCATGGAAGCCGGAAACAGACATTTACAAGAACATTCTGGTCATAGTGCGGACATGGTGTTCAGAGGATTTCACCAGAAGGCCGCAGGCACTAATAAAATCTGTAACCTCTACCGTACCGTCTAACCTCATCCCGCTCCAAGAAATGTGAACCTCTGGAGTATCCGCGCGAGAGAATTAGCAAGGAAAGGGCCCGTCGTAGGAACTGCACTGTTTTTATGTCAGTCTGAACTATTCCAAGAGTTACACTCCTCAGCTGCCGGGCCGGAGATCCTAAGACAAGAAAGCCGAGGTTCCCACTTGACCTGGGGCTCTGTTTCTGCCAGCCCAGATGCTGACCCCCACGCCTCACTCCTATCACAGCACGGGAGCTGTCGCACACAGGCGGGGGAAAAGGGGGCGGGGGGTTGACAGTGTGTCATGCTAATTACCCCGCTATGAGAGACTGCTGTGGATCCAACAGCTTGGACCAGTGCCAGACCATTTTAACTGCTCCTTCCAAGCATGACTGAGTAGCTGC
>JAODJW010000056.1:39252-50388 GCA_026777045.1 Hyperopisus bebe | reverse complement strand
GACAGAGAACTGCAACAAAGACAAAGCTTCACAAGGAGAGAGAATCCAAGGGGCTCCATTCCAATAACTGCTCCAAATGCCACGGCTTCCTGAGTGCCATCATCCCATCAGCTCATCAGCTCTTTAACCAACTGCCAAGACCCTCCCGTGCTCTGCAACCAAGTAAACCAACTGCCTGTTATTCTAACAACCTAAGCTGTTCTGTTAACCTGCTATAAGACTTTAGGGTCGTGTTTCCACAAACTGTGCTTGCTTAGCAGAACACTATTTCCCTTTTAAGGTTACTAATTTAAATCCGGTCATTGAATTTCCATAATTACATTGTTTGTTTCTATTCCGTTATTTCGTGTTTGTGAGTTGTGTTAGATGTAATGTCTGTCTTATGTTAGTTGTAGTGGTAGTTAGGAATAAATGCATGTCTTTTACACGACTTGCCTCCGTTTATTGAGTGCTCCCAATAGTCCCTGCCTCTGTGCGATCTTGCTACATGCTCTGAAACCTCAAACTCATCTGAAATATCGCGAGACTCTCTCTCATTGGCCGTGAGAGGAGCTTTGCTACCAATAGTTTACATTACTTGGTGATGCAGCTCGCTGGATGAGCCTTCTAACCCAGGTTACTAAGCGATATTGGTAATTAGTGAATCCCACATAAGTCTCACATTAACAGACTTACGGGGATACCGCAACTGAGTTTGGAGGAGCCGGCCATTCGGCATAACAATTGGTTAATAATCAGCATTAAATAATAATTAATTAAAATGTAATTAATTTCAAAACATATTGGTGGAGATATTAAAATTTACCTGAGCTAATAATTCCCAGAGTGAATTACAAGACCAAGTAAAATCTTGAGGTTACATCTCTGAAAAAACTATCAGATGCCCCCTTCATGCTAACAGATCATTTGGAAGGTATGTGTCACGCCCAGCTCCGTCCGATCCTCCTGTGTGCCACGCCCACCTCATTACCTAGTGTTTATACCTGATTGTTCTCACCTGTGGCTTGTTCAGTTCGACCTGTCCGTGTATTCAGTCCGTATTACCCAGATCCGTCATTGTATTGTCGTGCCCTGTTCATGGATGTTCGCCTGTCTCTGCATAATAAACCCCGTACACCCGTCAGTCCGGCTCCTCTCTCCTGATTCCCCGCTCGCCTGCACCACGAAGCGTGACAGTATGGCAGAAAATGTTTTTTTTTTTTGTCAGTTAACCACAAACATAAGCACCTGGAGTTTGCGAAACACTACAACTTTGACTGGAACTAAATTCAGTGGTCTCATGAATCAAAAATGGAGCTTTTTGGCAATAAATATAAGGTGGGTTTGGCCTAAAAAGAAGGATGGCTATAATGAAATGAACCTTATCCCAAATGCAAAATATGGTGGAGGTTTTGTGATGCTGTGGGGCTGTTTTCCCCCAAAGGCCCTGGAAACCTTGTTAGGTTACATGACATTATGGACTCCACAAAAACTGAGCCGTCATTGGATCTTCCAGCCGGACAGTGATCCTAAGCACATGTCCAAATCAACACAAAAGTGGTTAGCTGAACAAAGAATCAAGCTTCTGCCATGGCTATCTCAGTCCCCTGACCTGAACCCCACTGAAAACCTGTGGGCTGAGCTGAAGAGCAGAGTGCACAAGAGAGGGTCTAGGACCCTGGGTGATCTGGAGAGATTCTGTAAAGAGGAATGGACTCAGATGCCCTGCTCTGTATTCTCCAGTCTTATAAAATGTTATAGAAGAAGACTCAGTGCTGTTATACTGGCAAAGGGAGGTTGTACAAAGTATTAAAAGCAGGGGTGCCAATGATTGTGGCATATGAGTTTTTGTTAAAGATAATTATTTCTTGATGAAGGATATTTTTTTTCTTGGAATAAATTTATATTAATGAAAGGTTGGATTTTTCTCAATTTTTCAGTTTGAGATGAAGCTGCTTCAACAAAAAGTGGATTTTTTGTAACTCTTTTTACAAATCTTTACAAGGGGTGCCAATAATTGTGGAGGGCGCTGTAAGTATGCCAGCATGTGTGTATATGTGTGCATGTGTGTGTGTGTGTGTGTGTGTATCCACCCTCTGATAGACAGGGAGCCTCCTGCCTGGTGTCCTCTGCTTCCTGGGACAGCCTCCACGGTCGCTGCCACTCTACACTGAATAAGTGCTTATAAAAACATGGATGGGCTATAGCTATTTTCTAAAATCAGAGAGGCTTATGTCGCAGAAACTTGCCTGTGAGCTTTGAATAGGTGAGCATTTCCTGCTTTACTGTACTGACCTGTGACTTCAATGGCCCTTTAACCACATTATGCAGAAAAGGGCCCTCATTCTGCATTCTTGTTCACCCATAAAGTATTCCATTCCTTCCAACTGCTGCAGTAGTCCCACATTACTCTCTGAATTCACATTTATTTCTGCTGCCCCGCATATAAAGGATGGCCAAAGGAACAGGCTAATTTGAGTGTGTGTTAAAGCACATGCATATGGACTACCACTGTGAATGCAGGCCAAATCCCTGCTTATTTAAGTGGCATGCTTCTGCCATTGACGGTGCGTCTGTGAAAGTCCCTTTCAAGGTTGCTGCTGCCAGCCCATTAGGCTGGATAACGAGCCCTTTCTGTCGTATTTATAATCTCCGGAACTCCCCCCCCCCCCCAACAGGCGCTGAGTGAGAAGGTCACACACGTCGCCAGCCCTGGAGACCTTCCCTGGGGAATTATGGGAACGCCTCCTGCACCATGCCACCGCCACAGCTTTCATTTGCTGTAGAACCGGTTTTCCCAGCATCCTCTTTAGTGCACAGTAAGTGACAGCTATACATACACAGTGGCAGCTTAAATTCTGTCGGAGCAGCAGTTCATCATCCTCTTGGGTTCAAGCCCAGATCTTTGAGCTGTTGCTGCCTGTTGCTGTATTAGTGATGAGAAGCACAGTCATTATATAGCTAATCATCAAATTTTTGCATTTGTAAAGCTACAAGGAGGAAGCAAACAGCGTTTTTAAGCACTTGTTGTGATTAAATATTGGCAGTGTATATCACAGATAATGTTAGCAATGTTGTAACAATATCTAAAACTGACAAAATACCATAGTAATTGTGGCTTTTATTATGCTTGTATTTCTTTGAGTAGAATTTCTTTGTTTTTACAGGGCATGTTTCATATTAGTAGAAGGCACATCTGTGTCTGCAGTGCATGTTGGGAACTAGTAAAGGATGACTGTGTCTTTACAGTGGTGGCTGAGCTGAGCCTACTGCTCTCTTGCAGTTCTCTCTCTTCGTCTGCTGCCCTCTCTACTTTAATTAAAATGTCAGAACCAATGCTGTGAGGGTCTCTGTGGATGGATCACCAGATAAGGGGAGCAGTGGGCCAGAACAGGTCGAGCAGCCAAAGTCACCTGGTTGGGGGCCAGTTAGAGGTGGAGACAGTGCCTCTATGTATATGTATGCCTTTGTGTTTATCTGCGTGTGTATCTATGGGGGTCTTGGAGGACAGATGGGAGTGGAATGTCACATTAACTCCCCACTGCCACTACACCCTGTTGTCTTGTTGCCTTTTTCCAGTACCTTGAGAAGAGCCCGCCTATCTGCTCTTTCCCTCCAATCAGAGCCATCAGCTGAACTGACAGTGTAGGTCTAGGCAAAGCAGATGTGTGTCTTTCTCTTTTCGGGGCTGTGGCTCATGTTTTTTAATATGACATTTCTCACATCTGTTCCTTCTGCCACGTTGATCTCATTTTCTCTCTGCCTCACTCTTCAACCCTTCCTTGCTCGCTCCACATCTCCATCAATGGGAACATAATGCTGACAAAGAGCCACAGAATTAAATATGAAAACAGAAATCACTGATCTGGATGGGGTGAGCATTTACTTACTAACCTTAGTGTAATTAAATTAATAATTTATGTTGTTGAATAATCTTATATTCAGTATCATTCATTTCATTCAGAGTGTGGCTTGCAACAAAATATTCATGTAAATAAGCTTTCAGATAAAATCAGGAAATGCAATAATGTCAAATATTTTTAGTATGCATTTGCTTAGATATTTTATCCAAAGCACCATTCATACTGTATATTATGGCTGTGAAGGTTGTTTCCTGTCTCACTTTTAAGAGATTGCCCTGTTTTTGTTTGATAGGTCTTCTCAAACTCTCTGTTATCCTGGGCTGTATGCAAGGCTTGTCCTCCCTGACTCTGAAAATCCTTTCCCCTCTAACTGTGCGCAGATCTCTGTGCATTTAGCACTTCTACTTAGAAAAGACTTGCTCCACTCTGGGAAATATAAGGCATCTGTTTGCATATTTAGTCTTTTCAAAGGGGGCCGGTAGGTCCTCCCCCACACCCTGCCAAGTCCATCTGCCTGCCACATTAACAGTGTGCCGTTTTCCGCTCTGATTGGCCTGGCATTTGTGAAGTACAATTTCTTTTGCCCCCCTGTGTCTAAAAGGTACGGACACAAACCTGGTGCCACTATGAAAAATGGAAAACACACATATGCACAAATAGGCACCTTGCAAACCTGGAAAATACAAGACATATAAATACTTATAAGCATACACCTCATGCACCATGTAAATCAAAGATGCACTGTAAAACATACACCACAGAGAACAGATAAACCATACACATATTACATATAACATAAAATACAATACACAGCCCTCAGCTTTATACATTACATGTAAATAACCCTCAAACACAATTCTAAGCACGGTGCCCTATGCTGCATGGAATGTGAAATAGTACATGTGACTAGTTTGATATCTGTCCACATAAACATGCACATTTTTAACATACTGTATGGTGCAAAAGTATTAAGCTGCCAAAGAAAAAAACTAAACTATGCAAAACTAGGACATTATGTTTGTCAAAGTATGTTAGTTTATCCATTTCAAACCTCTCTGAAGGTCACTTCTATTTCAGTTAACATTCAACATACACATGTATTTGTTGACTGCACCACTAGCATACCATGTTTGGCTAATCCATACCTCATAAAGTTTATTAATTAAGTTAATTAAGTGAGCTGGTGGTAAAATTTTATGAGTACCTAGAATGGTTGGGGTGCCCCTGAGGAGAGGTTTTGTAACCAAAGATTTTGTAATTTATATATATGAGCCACTAACTGCCAGGCTAATGCACATCCATGGTGTGAATATGGTCAGAAAAACCAGGACTGTGCACCTTACACACTCATCAGGGATAACAGGTAGCTTTCATAAGACGTGATTTTTCTCCATGTGGTCTTTATTTTCTTTGCCTGTTTTGTCAGCCATTGACATTTTGCTGTGGCCAAAATCTGCCAAGTCCCTGCAAGGACATGTTTGGTTTGCACACTGAATTGGGGTGAAAGCCACAGGTACATGAAACCCGAAGAAACCCACAGAAACGCAGAATCCTCAGAGGTACAGAACACAAGGATGTGTAATTTGGAGACATCAACAAGAAGACAAACAGGAGGAATCAGGAAGGAATCCACTATTTAATGTTTTACTGATCAGGTGGAAAGCTAAATTTAGTCCTCCTCTGTTTTTCTGGTTGAGCATCCTTACTTGCATGTTGAAGACCAAATGGCACACCACCATATCCAGACACTGTCTGGATACACAAAAAAGGTACACAAAAAAAAGGTACACAAAAAAAGATATTCACCTACTCTCATAAAGGAGCAACGACAGCAAGTCCATCATTTTGGGGTTGACAGTTTGAAGAGTAGTCTGTCCCATCTGTCTCTCTTCAGGTCTTTGTACCCATTTTGCATTGCTCCCATGCCCTTCTGTTTTATGTAGCTCTGTCTTTATGGTACGTTTGTTAGACTGTTAATTCTGTATGCAACATTTCTGCAGTTCTCCTACTGGGGACTCTGGACATAAGTGTGTGCCGGAGCACCATTGTATGGCAAGTGATAAAATCCCCAATTCGTAACACAGGTCTACAGAATTATTTTTTTCAGGTGCCAAGGTTTTTTGAATGGATTTAGGGTATTTTGATGGGCGCTGAATTAAAAAAATCCTTACTTTTGCTGAATTGGTTCTATTTTTTGAGATAATAGACATCCAAGAAAATAATGCATTCCCCCAGTGCGACTTGTGTGTGATAATAAATGCATCAGCTTTTGGTCTGTCTTTTCACTCAACAGTGTCTTAGGTGATGAAATATCAACAAGCCACTGGTGGACAAGAACAAAATCATTCTCCCACCGCTTCATGTTAAGCTAGGATTGATGAAGCAATTTGTTAGGGTTTTGGACAAAACGGGTAATTGCTTCAAGTATATTTGTATATCATTCCCTGGACTGAGCATGGAAAAACTAAAAGCTGGAATCTTTGATGGTCCTCAGATTCGTACACTCATGAATGATACCAATTTTACCAAATGCGTGAATGACACTGAGGCTTCGGCCTGGAAGAGTTTTGTCTCTGTTGTGAAGAACTACTTGGGTAATCACAGGGCAGACAATTATGAAAAATTGCTGCAAGATATGCTTGCTAACTTCAGAAATTTGGGAGTTAATATGAGCATAAAGATGCACTATCTCCATGGCCATTTAAACAGATTTCCAGATAACCTTGGAGACTTCAACAAGGAACAAGGCGAGAGGTTCCACCAGGATATGAAGGTGATGAAGGAGAGATATCAAGGCAGATGGGACATACACATGATGGCAGACTACTGTTAGAGTCTCCAATGTGATTGTCCTGATGACACACATAAAAGGAAATTGCATAAACAGCGTTTTTTGAAGCATTGACATTAATAATTAATAACTAATTAGTATTGCATTAATCAATCAAATTTAGTTAATTTAGTTTTTGGTTGTTGTTAGGCTGTTTACTTACTAGTTGTAACTAAAATAAAAAATATTCTTGCAATTCTGAATGCTTTTCAAACGTGTTGCATTAATTAACTATTAAATATCTCAGAAACTAGAGCCAATTTGGCAAAACTGAAGTCATATTCTTAATCAGTACCATAAACTTAATATAAAACTGTTCAGACATCGTTGGCACCAAGATCACTGTATACCAGTGTAATGAACTAATGAAAGATTCTTCCCATGGTTTAAAATGCCAAACCTGTGTTGACAGGTGCAGGTGATTTTCTATGCAGAAAACTAAACAGTGCCAGGATGATGGTCAATGCTTCCCCAGACCTGCTGTGTGAATGCCACCATGATGTACAGCTGCTGAAAAGCTTTCTGTGACAGGGGGAGGCAGCAGGAGGAATTGTGTGCACACCATGCTTTTGTCACGTATCATGCCTTTGTGATTGCGATTTGCTGACTCGATTTTAAGTTAAAGCCTCATAACTTAAGTTAACCATTTTACCAAGCCTATGTGACCAAGAATACTTACTCACTGTCCCAGAGACTACGTAATCTGCCAGGATGCAGAATGGGATGTATAGATGTATTATACAGTCATGTGAAAAAATTAGGACACCCCAATAAATATTTTATTCTTTACTAAGAAATATCAAAATATCAATATTAAAACATCTTTCAAATTATATCTGTAGATAAAGGTGATGTAATTGCATCACTTATGCAAAAAAAGGAAAAAGAAATTCACTTATTTAATAAAGGAAATAACTAAGATGCCAATTCCTACTGAGGAGGAAGTTAGGACACCCTGTGCCCTAATAGCTAGTATTTCCCCCTTTGGCTGAAATAACCTCAATGAGACCTTTCCTATACCCATCTATAAATCTCTGACATCGAATGGCAGAAAGTTTTCCCCACTCTCCAATGCAGAATTCTTTATTAAGCTGTGTGATGTTTGAAGGGTGTCTTGCATGCACTTCCTCTTCAATTCACCCCACAGCATCTCAATAGGATTCAGATCCGGGCTTTGACTTTCCCATTCCAGAACTCTCCATTTCTGTTTTGTAAACCATTTCTTGATAGATTTAGTGGAATGTTTTGGGTCATTGTCATTTGCATGATCCACCCCCACTTCAGCTTCAACTTCTGGACAGATATTTTCACACTGTCCTCAAGCACCCTCTGATATGATGAAGAATTCATAATGGATTCTATGCTAGTGAGCTGGTCAGGTTCTGCTGCAGCAAAGCAACCCCAAACCATGACAATTCCCATGCTTCACAGTTGGTATGAGGTTCTTTTGCTCAAAAGCTGTCTTGGGTTACGCCAAAGATGTCCTCTGTTACTGCGCCCAAGTAGTTCAATTTCAGATTCATCTGTCCAAAGCACGTTGTTCCAAAAATCCAGGTCTCTGTCTAGGTGGTCTCTAGCAAACTTCAGTGTTGCCCAGATGTTTTTTTTTGACATCTCCCATGTAAATCATCTCTTTCTGATGGTAGATGCATGTACCTTGACATCAATTGTGGCAAGAGCTTCCTGTACAACCCGTGATGACATTTTAGGATTTTTGGAGGCTTCTTTCAGCATCTTGCAGTCTGCTCTTGGGCTGAACTTGCTTGGACAGCCTGCCCAGGTCATGCTAGCAGTTCTTTTAAATGTTCTCCACTTGCAAGTTATTTTCTGCACAGTGGAACAGCTGATTCCAAACTCACTTGGCCCATCAAACTCGTTTGGGGAGAACTTAACTAATAGCTCAAAGTTGTTAAATTCTTATCTAGCTCTAATTTAAAGGAACCCAGGGATTTAGCTTGCGCTACACTAACAGGATGACTATTCCATACTCTAACTACATGCTGTGTAAATTAGTGCTTTCTCAAATTCACTTTAAAATATTCTCCCACTAATTTCCACTTATGGCCACAAATTCTAGTATTTAAACTAATATTGAAATAGCCATTTGGCTGAACAGCATCCAGAGCTCTTTGGATCTCACCATGGTGAAACCACTCAAAGCAAACCAAACTAAATGTTTGTGGTTTAAATAAGACAGGTGCCACCAAAAAGCTCTGTAACGTTCTAATCATTTTCACCTGATATGGTGCACCTGAATCTAATTCTAAATAGTTAGGAATTTTAAATAGTGATGAATGTGAGGGTGTCCTAGCTTTTTCCTCAGTGGAAATTAGCATGTTAAGTTAATTTCTTTTCGTAAATAAGTGATTTTTTTTCTTGTTTTTGCAATTACATCATCTTAATCTACAGATGTAATGTGAAAGAAGATTTAATAGTGATATGTTGATGTTTCTTAATAAAGAACTAAATATTTAATGAAGTTGTCCTGCCCCCATCATCCGCTCCTTCGGTGTGCCACACCCCCTCGTTAACCTTGTGTGGATTCCCCGTGTTTACCAGCTGTATTTAAGTCCGTGTTTAAGTTTGTTTCCTCACTCTAGTCATTGTATTGTCAATCTGTGTTTGCTGCTTGTTCATTTGTTCTCCCTTTGATTAAACCCTGCATTTTCCTGATTTTTGGAGCCCTGCTCCTCTGTCTGTGCTTCGGGTGCTGTTCAGCGTGACAGGAGTGTCCTAATTTTTTCACATGACTGTAGATCTGGTAGACATAGTCACTTTTTGGACCACACAGGTGCAATGCTGATGTTACAGACAAACTGCAGGTGACGCTGAATAGTGAAGGTTGCACTACTGCAGTGCAGGCAATGACATACTACAAAATACGCAGACAGCTGACTACACACAAACCTCACCACCAACTGACACCTGCATTTGTCCTGCATAGACTCCTTCTGAATAGAGCCTCAGTTCCACTTGTCCTATGGCTGGGACTCAGTTGCCTGGATGCTTTGCTGTGACATTAAACTATAGAAGAGCAGAGTGAGCCTTGGATGCCGGGTGGAAAGATGCCTAGTTTGCTTGAATCTGGAGGCAGACAGGAAGTGCAACAGTAAAAGACAAGAGAACTTTAATGCTGAATGACTCTCAAGCTAAGGTGCTTTGCGTCCTGTAGGCCATGGAATCTGTTAGTTTGCTTAAAGGTAGAGCAATCAGGACAGCAGCCTAATGGAATGTACCCAGATGCCAAAGCGGGTAAGCTCATTCCAAGCATGCCATATGATAGATTGAGAGAGGCCTAGTGAATTCAATGTATTTTCCTCTATCTGGTCCAGCAAAGTCTTGTCGGAAAGTCATAATCCTCCAAGTTATCAGACCAACTCATTTTCCAAGTTAAAGGATGTCTAAATTAAATTCAAAATTTCATTTCCATCAGAGAGATTACGTGAGGCGATAAAATATCTAAAGAGAGACTAAATCTATGGTTGAAAAACTTCAGCCTCTTCAAAACTGAGTCCTGCCGCTTTTAGAAAATGAATTTGTTTTTACTAAACTTTTTAAAGCAGCACCTCACAAAGCGTACTTTTATTGTAAATCTTACAAGTATTTACAGAATTTTACATATAAGTAAAAGGCAATTTACAGAGCATGTATGTAATTAATGTTTAAAAGATACATATAATTTCAAGTAATAGGTGTGTAAGCATAATCCTGTCACCCTGGAAGATAATCTTGTCCTCTTCAAAATGGGTCACACTGCCTCTGTGGGCAACAGCTCCCTCTGCTGTATGTCATGTCCATACGACATATTTAAGTAATACTTGCAGTATTAAGAAACTCTACACATAATTAACTGTGATTTATCGGTTCTTTAACAAGTTTGTGCTTCATTCATTCTGAATCTTACCGCCACTGTTTTTGCATGAGCTCAGCATGCACTCTCTTAGCCAATCATAATCATTTTCATCCTTGCTTATTCCTAGTGGGACTGTTAGTGTAAAATTTAACAAAAAATGAGTGAAGCGAACAAACAAACAAGAGCTGACCCCCAGAAGACATTCTTTTTTCGCTGTATGGAAATGTTTTCAATTCCATAATAATGAAAGCATAATAAGCTTTGTGCCTCTTGGCTCTCAGCAAGGCATGAAAAAATAGTACCTGGTACCTTGGGAGGAGCCTAAAGCGCCCCCTTCTATGACGTCATAAGCTGGAGGGGGCATATCCCTTGTTCTGATTAGTTGAGGGTTATGTCCATATGGTATCATATATGCTTATGCCACGTGTTGCTGATAGGGGGCATATGGTTTGGGGAGATAAGCGTTGCCGTTAAACTTTAATAGAATAAAAATACATTACATATATTTACTGATGTGTTATTTTTAACTACGTTTTAAGTAAGGAATAATTGACGACGGGCCGTTGAATTATTAGAAAATAATGCACACCCGAGGTGGTGATGCGGCCACG
>JAODJW010000056.1:20736-33073 GCA_026777045.1 Hyperopisus bebe | reverse complement strand
TTTAAGTAAATGTGATAATGGTGTTTTTTCTGAATTTTTTTAATTTTAAAAACTGTTTTTACTGAAGAAAAAGACATCTAAGAACCAAAAAAAAAAAACATATTCCTCTACAGAAATGAACCATCTGGTCATTTTGAGATTATACAAATTTATTTTTGGATTAAAATTTAATCCAGGACAGATGATGTATGTTTCTGGTAGAATGCCCCTTAAACAAAAAATTTGAGGGCTTGTGATCAAAATTTTATCGCAGAAAAAGCCTACAAATTTTTTCAACTATTGTTGATGGTTACACCTTTCTGAAATTAGTAGGAACTTATAGAGGCCCTTGTTTTCAATGACTTTGGCACATCGGTGCCCACAACATAACCAGTTTCTCTCATTGCTCTGACTTAATTTTGTTTCAACTTGTCTTCCAGTTTCTTTCACAATTCAGAAACCGTAATTCTGTCTATAATTACCTTTCAGAGATTCTTGATAGGGTTCACATTAGGACTCTGGGTGGGCCATTTCATCAGCTTGATGCTCTTAACCTTGAGGATTTGCTTCATCCTTTTTGCAGAGGGCATTGTCTTGTAAGAAAATGGCTGATTCATTGAATGATGCTTGCAGGAAAGGAACCACGTGTTGCTGGAGAAGTTCTGGTGCACATTAGCATTCATCATGCCATGTAGCCGTATGAGAGGCCTGATTCCTCCTGCAGAGAACATACCCCACACCATGACACTTACCCCTCAGAACTTTACCGACTTCTTCGCACACTTTAGGTGGAGTCTATCCTCAATTCAATGCCACACATAAGATTTCCTGTCTAAACCAACTTAATTAAACTTGCTTTCATTACTGAAATGATCGTTGGATCCGTTCTTATCTGTTCATACAACATGCTCATCAGCAAAGGGCTAGTCTAGCATTTTTACTCTTCTTGCTGATGAGTGGCTTTGTCACTGAAGAGTGGGTTTTCAACCCATATTCTCCCAGATGACAAGATCCTGTGAAGACAAATTCTTGTCCCATCCAGAACTGATCTGTTGAGCAATTCCAGCTCTGGTGTTGAACTGATCCCCTACAGAGAGTCTCCCTGTCATCCTGTTCTGTTGTGCGCTCGTCTTACCTGGGAACCAGCCTAACTTGAATGACTTAGTTTCTTTGTACAGCTTCAATGTTTGAGAAATGATGCTCCATCTCCATCTGGACAACCTGATGTCATAGGGTTTGAGTCACTTTGGGGAAGCCCATCATCTTGCAAAATGCCTACCGTTGTTACCAAATAGATTCAGACTGCCAGATATTTCAAGATATTGTATAGTACTGTATATTCAGGTTGTGTATTTAATGTCTGTGTATTTTATGGTAGTTAACTGCACTGGAAAATTGCCTACTACTGGTATATTGTACTCTCCTGACTGTATGTGCACAATGTCTTATCCTATTGGTACTATTTGTGTACTGTAGTCCCTGACTTTTGCCATTTCACCCCTCTGTATACTGGTATATGATGAGATGACAATAAAGTTCACTTTGACTTCGAACAGATCGTTCTCTAATTTTGATTGCAGACCTTCTTTGAATTTCATGCTTAAACCTTTCATTTTGTGTTGTGCATAGTTTTCACTGATGAAATATGATTAAAATATATCTCTTCTGTTCGTGTTATGATCTTTATGAATTTGAGTAAGTAAATTTGCAAAGTACAAAAATGTCACTCATTCTCCAATTTTGATCACTACCATAACTGGTTTTCGGCACCCAGGTTTTGGTGCTGATTTCCAGTAGATTCTCAGACATCCTTAAGAACTTGAACTGTGCACACAACCAGTTTGATTATGGTATTATTTATATTCTAGAAAGCCTTGGGCTTTATCCCAATATTAATATGATTTTAATGAAATGCTGTTTAAAATTTCAAACTTAGGGGTCGCACATACAGTATAAAATTTGAAACAGTTTTTCATTTTATCTTTTTGTGGATTTGATTGTAAAACCTTATTTTTGCCAGAACCCTAATTAGGATATACAATTGTTGAAATGAGCATGATCTGATGTAACAATTGAAGGAACCAATTTTTTGAGAAAACATTAGGAACAGTGGATCTCAGTAAATGCCACATATTTAACAGTTATTGCATGTTTTGTGTATAAGACAGTCTGGAATTATCTTGTGTTATGGGCCTTGTGTCCATAATACTTGCTTGTATTTTACAAACTGTGTAATGCCAGTAACTGCAATATTTCATATGACATTGTTTAATCTATAGGTGGTCTATTCTTCCTTCTATAGGTAGCAATATTTTGTTATTGGAATAAAACAAAGTATCCATGCATTAGTAACGAAGTTATTATACATTTTGGATGCTCATTTGGAAACCTTTGTCAATAATAATCACATACACACTTACAATTACAATGCAGCCTACTGGTTATATTCCAATTTTGAATTAAAACTCCTAATATTTTAACTAGAAGCAGATGGCTACAGCTTTAACGACAGAATCTTAATCAGTGGTCCTGGGGAGTGTGAAATAGAGGGGGAGGGAGCATACATTTGTTGTGAATTCACCTCTTTTGAGAATGTTGTCTGCAAATCCCCTCAAAGTGCAAAGGGACTTGAGAGTGAAAGGAGACCAAATGCATGATGGGATGCAGTATGTTGCAAGAAGCTTGGCAGTACATATGTCTGAAGTTTTGACACCATATGGCTGACTGAGCTATTTACAGTTGTAATTAAATCTTAAACATCTTTAAAGCTCACTAAAAAGCAGTCATGACTCTTTAGAACCTCAATTGGTACAGAGAAATGGGAATATAGAAAAAAGAGGCAAGCTAAAAGCAGTGATAAAGTAAGTATTGTAAAAATGTAGCTTTGTAGAAAGGGGCAAAACACAACACACACTAGAACAAATTAAATTTATGTATAACATCAGTGTTCAAGACAATATACAGTATGTATTTAGTTGAAAATGAGAGTTTCTCCTAATATGAAAAGCTTGACAGTAAGCTGCACAAGCTTATTTGAACAAAACGTCAGGTGTCATGTTGGGAGCAAGGAGATCATTGGAAGGTGTAAGGGCAAAGAAAAGGGGCTTTATTCAAAGGAATACAGGAACAGGGCTAAATAAAGGACCACAATGGGTTGAACAGGAAGGTAAACATGAGAAAGCACTGGAACACTGGAACACACGCAGTGAATGACTTCAATGATAGCACTGGGGAGCACAGGACTAGGTTGCACTTTCATACAGGACTGACGAGGGACCAAATGAGAGGCAGCTGGAGTGATCCACACGAGGGCTGAAAGAAGAGGCAAGACAAAAACAGGAATTGCTCATTAGAGCCACACTAGGGAGAGAACAAGAGGGGAGGAAGGGAGGGCACGACAGTACACCCCCCCCCCCCCCCCCCCCAAAAAAAAAAAAAAAAAAAAAACACATGCCCTCCGGGCATTCAGGACACAGAGGGGACCAAAGGCCCCAGACAACAGGGCACTGCAATAGATGACCCAACAGGATGAGTGGGGCTAACACTGCCCCAGGCCAGGGCAGAGGGTACAGAGTCCCCGGGCCGGACAGGACGAGACCAGACACAAGTCAGGGTACTAAACGGAACACAAGATTGGGCACAAAGTGAAGGGAACCAAAAAAACCCAGGCTAGACTAGGAACAGAATCAGAGACAACAGGCAGTACATGCATTATGACAGAACACACCATAGAACAAAGCAGGTCAAAAAGCACCAGACAGGCACTGACACCAAACAAGGGCCAGAGACAGAACACCACCTGGGGCAAAGAACAGACCAGGGAAGGCAGGGGAGACCCCAAGACAGACTTTACTGTGCCGACTGCCCCAGGACTATGAAGAGCAGCAGAGGGGGTCCCTGAAGCAGACTCAGGACTGGGCCCAGAGGGTACCATTTGAGGCCCCCTGGCTGGGACTCATTTTGGTCTCTTTTCCAGGCCAGTGGTGGCCAAGGTATCAGGCAGACTGTGACCTGTAGGGGGGAGGAGACTGACACCAGGGTACCAAGCGGAGACGAAGCAGACACTGGGGAGATGGCATGCGCTGGTGGACCGTCAGGAGCTAAAGATCCGGGACTCCTGGCGGCGAGCGGGGCCTTTCTGGGTCAGGTATGGGGACGAAGTGGACCTCTCAGGACTGGGAGTATGGGCAGCATCCACGACACCAGTCAACCTGAGGGACACAGCTGGGACAAGATGGTGGGTGTCTCACCGGGGCTGGACACAAGCCGGGCAGCAGAGTGCACCACACACCTCACTAGATAAGCTAAAGTCACAGTACATCAAAACTTTACTTCATGAGGTTGATAAGAGTCGACACTGCAGGTTCATTTACATATTTATCTAATATATTTTCCCCAAAAAAATCACACTGAAATAGTCTTTATTATCAGTACTGAAGCACACAAGACATTCTCTTATGACAGTAATGCAACTTCTCTTTTGGCTATTGTGCCATTGCTTCTCCCTTTATCAATGACATGCGCACATACTGGTCCACGCAGGTGTTTTATAGAACAAATAAAAATAAAATGGTGATACTACAATCTGGGGAGGTGCGTTTGTGCACCAAATTGGTCTAAAGCATATTTACGATTTGATGATTCAAGTTCTTAATTTTGTATCTTATTTTTAGGTTCTCCTCAGTTCTAATTAATGCAACTGCTGCATTTGGGCAATAATCAATTCTCGAACCATCGATGTCCACCAATCAGGTGTTCCGGCGTCTATTAAGAAGGGGTCAAAGTTAAAAATAAAAACAGGGCAGTGTCTGGGGCAGCATGAGCCATCTTTCCCTGAGGATATGCAGACAATAATATGAAGAACAATATTAATATTTAATAGAGATGCAGAAATGGAACTATGTACCTCTAGCTGCTAGTGCTGCTGTGCAGTCGTGGCCAAAAGTTTTGAGAATGACACACATATTAATTTTCACAAAGTCTGCTGCCACAGCTTTTATGATGGTAATTTGCAAGTACTTCAGTATGTAACGAGTGATCAGATGGATTGCAATTAACTGCAAAGTCCCTATTTGAAAATTAACTTAATCCCAAAAAACCCATTTCCACCGTGTTTCAGCCCTGCCACAAAAGGACCTGCTGACATCATTTCAGTGATTCTCTCGTTAACACCGGTGAGTGTTGACGAGGACAAGGCTGGAGATCACTGTGTCATGCTGATTGAGTTGGAATAGAAGAATGGATGCTTTAAAAGGAGGGTGGTGCTTGAAATAATTGTTTTTCCTCTGATAACCACGTGCTGTCATCATTGCTTTGCCCAACAAGGCAAGGATATTGCTGCTATTAAGATTGCACCTAAATCATTCACTTATCAGATCATCAAGAACTTCAAGGGGAGAGGTTTAAATGTGGAGAAGAAGGCTTCAGGGTGCCCCAGAAAGTCCAGCAAGCGCCAGGACCATCGCCACCAGTGCAGAGCTTGCTCAGGAATGGCAGTAGGCAGATATGAGTGCATCTGCATGTACAATGAGGCAAAGGCTTTTTGAGGATGGACTGGTGTCAAGATGGGCAGCAAAGATGCCACTTCTGTCCAAGAAAAACATCAGGGACAGACTGATATTCAGCAAAAGGTACAGGGATTGGACTCCTGAGGACTGCCGGAGATGGTGGGGGGGCGCTTGGGTGGCCGCATGGCTGGCGGTGCTCTGGAGTCGCGGCTGGCGCCGGGAGTCGTGTTTGTTCTCCCGCACATCGGAGGGCAGTCCGGAGTGGATGGGCTCATGTCTTTTTATGTCTGTGTGTGGGTGTCTGTATGTTGTGGGAATGTGTGTATGGTCTACGTGCATGGCTGAGAGGTGTGTCTGCGGGGTGTCTGTATCATGTGGGGATGTGTGTATGGTCTATATGCATGGCTGAGAGGTGTGTCTGCGGGGTGTCTGTAAGTTGTGGGGATGTGTGTATGGTCTATGTGCATGGCTGAGAGGTGTGTCTGCAGGGTGTCTTTGTGGCTGGTGGGGGCCTGGGTCCGGGGCTTGCTGCTCCGTCCTGGGCGTGAGTGGCCTCCTGGGCATGGTTGCTGGCCCCTTTCCTTGCGGTGATGGCCCGGGGGGGGGCTCGGGCCTCTCCGGTATGGGTGGGGCTCTCTATCGGGGGCTGGACGGCCCCCAATCCGTCTAGAGTCCTTGGGGCACCTGGCCTTGGCTCGTATGGGAACGGCCGCCCCCTCGCAGGTTGGCTGCCTGTTGCCTCCGGTTCTCTGGGGCTCATGCCCTTTTGGCTGCGGGGGCTGTGTCTGGATCCTCCCTCCCCCCCCCCGGCTCGAGTGGGGGCACGGCTGTCATTGGCATGTGGGGCCCCGGCTCTTCCATGCTCTTCGGGGGCTGTGGTCGTCTTGGGCCTCCTGGGCCTGTCTCCGCCGACCTCTGGCTCTTGTGGGGTGTGGTTGCGGCCTCATACCCTCGCTGTTTAGTACATTCCATGTTGAAAACACACGCACACAACACACGCACACACAACACACACACACACATGATTCTGCTTGCTAAAGCTGCCGGACAAAAAAAAAAAATCTTCTCATGACCATCCAGGAACAGTTTGATGATGAACGATGCCTTTTCCAGCATGATGGAGCTCCGTGCCACAAGGCTAAAGCGATAACTAAGTGGCTCGGGGAACAAAACATCGACATTTTGGGTCCATGGCCAGGAAACTCCCCAGACCTTAATCCCATTGAGAACTTGTGGTCAATCCTCAAGAGGCAGGTGGACAAACAAAAACCCACAAACTTCATGCTTTGATTATGCAAAAATGGGCTGCCATCAGTGAGGATTTGGCCCAGAAGTTGATTGACAGCAGCCAGGGCGAATTGCAGAGGCCTTGAAAAAGAACAATACAGATATTGACTCTTTGCATAAACTTCATGTAATTGTCAATAAAAGCCTTTGAGACTTATGAAATGCTTGTAATTATACTTCAGTATACACAGAAACATCTGACAAAAACTGAAGCAGCAAACTTTGTGAAAACCAATACTTGTGTCATTTTCAAAACTTCTGGCCACAATCGTAGATATCATATTGGTCTACGGGGCTTATAATTAGACCACCCACGTTCTCTGACTTCCTTCCCACATGTCCGGAAGGTGCCCAGGGTGGGGCACTATCTGAGCTGGAGTCCTAATTCAGTCCCATGGAGGTGTGACATCACGGATAAAACTTATGAAATGTGACATCATGGGTGCCGCCTTCAATCTGCCACCATGTGCAGGCCAGAGTGGAGAATCGACTCATTGATGGACTGGCTGTAACCTTGGCCACACAGTTTACATCCTGCTTTTAGCAAGCAAGCACACTCTTTTTTTTCCTTTAATGTTAGCCTGGGGAAGGTTGGGGAGCAAGTTCCTCTCTTTCTTTCTTTGTTTCTTTCTTTGTTTCTTTCTTTCTTCTCTCTCTCTCTTTCTTTCTTTCATCTTTGACTGTGTTATAAAAATGATGTACTTATGCATTACAACACACCCATGTAAAGCACCTTTGGGAGAATGTTGTGAAAGGCGCAAAATGAATTGAATTGAGGTGCAGCTCCATCTCTGTCTATGACAAATATGGCCAATTTATATAAAATATTTAAATGTCAAATAGCAGTTGAGCTGTATTTCATTTACAGGATTTTAAACTATGACAGTTTCAGAAATTTTATATTACTATTTCAGACACCTGTGTCAAATTTCAGTGAAAACAATATATTTTCATTAAAAATTAGAAAATGTATTGCGAGTGTTTATTTTGGTGTAAGTTTGTGTTTTTGCATTGGCATGTACGTTTGTCAGTGTACAGTCTCATTACCTGAAATGTTTTGATGGCTAGTGTAAATGAGTCCTACTTTTAGAATTTGATTATGCCTCAATATTTGGATTCTGCTCCTATTACTGATGATCCATCTGTACCTTTCTTTGCTTCTTGCTGCCTCCTCTTACCTTCACTGACATCTGAGCTGTTCACTTCTGTTTTCAGGTATTAGAATGTTGCTGCAATATCAAAATTATTTGTGGGGAAAATTTGGTGAGGAAAAAAGAAATTAATAAGAAGAAACATTGTAAGCAACACCTGTGTGTAAGGCGTATCGTGTATGAATTTATGAATGGAAACTGTAATTCAGTAGCACAAATATTTCACAGTTATGGACTTCTAAAGTTAAGCTATTGTCACATGGTTGGCCTCATTAACCCTTGAGGTGTTTAGCACTTCTAACTGTGTAGGGATGTTTAGCAAATGGTTTTACTCTGACTTGCTTTCCTTGCCAAGATATTCTTATAAAATGTTTTCCCCTTTCTGTTGGCCAATCTGCTTCCATCTCTTACTTTTGAGAAAAGCTTTATCATAAGATTTGAGGGGTGCCATGATGCCCCCAGGATACCATGTGTGTGGGGTTTGCTTGTTCCTTCCAGCTTTGTGTAGGTGTCACCCTGCAGTTCAGAAATAAAGAATTCAGTGAATCAGTGTCTCTAACTTACCCACTATGTTTTCTTGTGAGCCTGTGAAGGGCTGGCATCTTGCCCTGGGTTTCCTGTGTCCTTCAGCCTGTTCTGCTTGGCACAGGCTTGACCCTGGGCAACATAAACAACTGGAAGATGAGTGATTGGAATAAAGATCTGAAAATGTTTTTCCAGATTCCTTACATACCATTTCTGTGCTAAATTCAACCTGGTGTGACTCTCCCACAGATGGATAATATAGTAAGAACCTTATGTTCCTAAATCCTTATCTCCTTACTTCCTATCATGGTGTCCTGACATACATTATAACTATATTTCTCCATTCGGTTTCCTTTGGCATAATTTTCAGGAGAATCAGAATGAGGTTTATGGCCTTGTATGTTACAAGGAATTCAGCTTAGCAGGGTGCTTGCAGTGACATGTGACAGAGAACACACAGTAGTACAGGGAAAGCTTACATCTCACAATCAAATACAACTTGCAATCAATATTAAATGGTAAATGAGACAAATGTACAGCATGTGGTGTGATGCTGGATATCACATGTGCTAATGCTGCATTTGTACCATTGAAATTTACCTTGAATATCAAATATGTCTCACAGACACACAAAGTAGCTCCAAGTCAAATTTATGATTTTCTTGTCTTTTAAAAATGAAAGTAAACATTTAATAACTTACTATGCCGTTCTACACAAGCAGTCATTTTGTATGTGTATATTAATTTTTACAAAAGTGTCATTTTTGTGCCAGCGACAACAACGACAATGATAACAATGGTCGTTGGCATGGTAGGTGAGGTTCTGAATCCTCCCCCTGAACCTGGAGTGTGCATGCTCTTCCAGTGTGGGTGGAGTTCTGAATCCCACCCTCTGCACTGAACCTGGAGTGTGCATGCTCTTCCAGTGTGGGTGGAGTTCTGAATCCCACCCTCTGCACTGAACCTGGAGTGTGCATGCTCTTCCAGTGTGGGTGGAGTTCTGAATCCCAGCCCCACCCTGAGAATGCAGTGTGCATATTCTTCCTGTGGGGGTGGGGTTCTAAATCCCACCCCCCCACCCTAAGCATGCAGTGTTTATGCTCTTGGGTCTCCCTTGGATGCTTCAAATTTCTCCCACTACCCACAGACAGGTGAATTAAGTGGTTCCTATACCTCTTTTTTTTGCAATGTTTAATACATGATATAGCCAGTAAATAAAAAGATGAAAATTTGTGTTGTCCCGTAAACTACTGAAATGCCTAAATCAAAAAGCATGCACACTCCATTCCTGGTGGGGGCGGATTGAGGAGAGGGTAATTCGGCCATTGCCATTATTTTAATATATATATATATATACACTTTCCATTAATAGTTAAAGCAATTTCCTATGCTTTTCATTTTGCATGTTATCTTTGTATTACAGCATCTGCCTTCCATTATTGTGAAATAAGCTAAAGAGTAATATTGATATTGGGAGGGTTATTACAATGGGCTGCTGACCAGAGACAGGGCTAATCTGGGACCAGTTGGAATCAAAATAATCAGAACAAAAATAATGTGTATCAACAGTAAAGAGTGTCTTGGGGAAAGAGAGGGACACATTAAATGGTTATGGGGCACATAGACCTCAGCCCATTCAGTGCTGCCCTCCATGAGTCCTGGGTGAATACATGAGAGGGAAAGCGAGAGATAGACGTCAACAAAGGCTGTGAAGTAGCCCAACACCAAGGGGTCACTGAGGACCCCGGGAGGAAACGCTGGGCAATGACTGGCTATCTACCAAATCCAGTCACCCGCTACAATGAAAGATATGGATACAGGCTTCGATTTCCAGCATGCTAAAAGTATCTCCATCTCTGACTTAGGGGATAATTGCTGTCCTGTCACCCCCACCTCCTGTCTCACTCCTCCCAATTTGAGCAAATCCCTCTTCAGCCTGTGGGATGGAGAACGCAGCAGGACTCCCTGCCACTACAGCCAGCCCTTTAATGAAAGGGAGCTGCCATCTAATGAGGAAGCTAATTAACACATTCCAGTTTGCTGACTTAATTGGGCTGTGCTTTTATTACCGAATTTTGAAAAGAGAAAAAAAGTTTTACGTCGGAAGAGGAAGAATAGGCGTCATAGTGTGTCAGCTTCAGTCCTTTTTGTGTGATATTGTGGGGACTGATTTGCCATTTGCTTGAGGTCACTGCCTGATAAACAAGTTTCATGCTAGAGTGTTGGTGGGGAAACTCAGGGCATCAAGTTTCATTAAAAAAAATATTATTAGTATAGTGACGTATTCAGGGGACACAATGAAATTCTTGGCTGGGGGGTGGGCAGAAGGTAGGACAAACCACAGTGCATTACTTTTATTCTATAACAATCAGAACAGTGCTGTGTAACAATAAAAAGAAATGGTGATAAATATGGTGATGAGGTAGCTTTACAGGAGGTGTAAATTGACAATAATACAGCATAATAATATAGTATAAAATCAAGGCCCTTGGCCGTCCACAGTGTCCTCAATATATTATTATTAGCCTACAGCCTAATAATCATTGTTAAGTCATGTGAAAATTGATCAGATGTTTTGCCTCATCCAATATCATGACAACGGTCTGTTTTGATGCAACGCTAGACAGCTAGTGAACAATCAACCTACAATAAAAAAGCAGCGTGTGACTTTTCTTGAGTTCTACTGAAGAATCAGTTGTGTTGCAAGACGGAATACAATCAAACAAATAATATACATGTACATACATCATAGATTTATGCATTATTTGTATTGCATGTGACACTACCACCTAGTACTAACACAATTTCATAAACATATAGCAGAATTTTCATAAGCATTTTTGAAATTCCACAATGCAATAAAGAGCATGGTGACCCCCATAGCTCAGTAAATTTTATTGCCTGTACCTCAGCCACTGTTGTGGTTAAAATGTGCCCCCCTAGGGCTCTACAGTTGAGTACCTTGGGTATATAGTGTTGGAAGTACATTACCAATATAAGGATGCAATACAATGGTTGTGATATGGTACCCAGTTGTTCAGAAACCTGATGGTCTGAGGAAAACAACTTTCTGCAGCGGGTGGTAGTGCCTCCCAGAGGCCAGGAGTATCAACATCAATAGCTTCAATTAATCATCATATCAAAAATCAGAGTGGTGACAAATGTAGTTAAGGTGGTTGTAAATGTGGTTAAGCTGATGCCAGATAAGATGGATTTGAGAAATTGCTGATCTCTTGAGACTTTCATGCACAGTGGTCACTAGAGTTTAAACTAAGTGGTGTAAAAATATCCAGGGAATGGGATGTTTGGGTGCACATGCTTTGTTGATGAGACAGGTCACAGCAGAATGGCCACACTGGTTTTAACCAACAGGGATGCTACAGTAATTTAAATAACCACACCGCTGGTGAGCAGAAAACAATCTCTGAATGCATGAAGTGCTCCTGTCAGCTAAGAACAGGAAGCTGAGGCTACAGTGGACACAGGCTCATTAAAACTACACAATTGAAGATTGGAAAAACATTCCTTTTTCTGCTGAATCTCAGTTTCTGCTGCAACAACCTACAGGGTCAGAATTTGGTGTAACCAGCATGAAACCATGGATCCATCTTGCCTTGTGTCAATAGTTCGGGCTGGAGGTGGTCGATTAATAATGTGTGGAATGTTTACTTTCACTGAGTCCATTAATACCAATTGAGCATCACTTAAAAATGCCCCATCCTATCGAAGTATTGCTGCAGACCATCTGCATCCGTTTATTCCCAGTAATAACGTATCTTCTGACAGTTACTTCCAGCAAAAGAAAGGAAGGAAGGAAAAACTCCCTCTAGCAGGAAGAATCCTTGAGAGGAACCTAGACTGGGAAGGGGACCCCATCCTCCTCTGGGC
>JAODJW010000055.1:28573-43149 GCA_026777045.1 Hyperopisus bebe | reverse complement strand
GTGGGGGTCTGTTCAAGATTTCTGTGAAGTGCTGGGCCCATCGTTCTCTCTCCTGGCTTTCAGTTGTGATGGTTTTCCCGTCTTTATCTGTCACAGGGCACATTGGTTGCGTGTTCTTGCCTGCAAGAGTCCTGGTAATTTCGTACAGCCTCTTCATATCTCTCTTGCCACTGTCTTAACTAATAGGTTATTTAGAGAGTTACAGAAATGTTTAGGAACCAAGCCTCTTTTGCTCAGGGGTTAACTTCTTTAGTCTGGGGGTACTCTGTTTCTTTGTTGTGACCTCTGGGTGCGCCCTCCAATAAAGAAATTTCATCTTACTCAAGTTGTGTCAGGTAAATTTACTTCATACCTGGCGCTGAACAAATTTAGAGAATGAAAAGAGTACAGTTTTTTTGGTTTTTACTTCCACGCTTACTGTGTTCATGGCTGAAAGAGAATAGAGAAACACATGTGGGTTTCATCTAAATGCACAAATTGGGTTACATATCATAAACTGCATATCTTGAGCACATACTGGCATGGATGTATCAGAAAGCAAGCAAACAGAAGCTATTTTAATGAGAGCAGCTCATGGCTCAGATACCCCTAGCTTACAGCAATGGTAATGCATCAAACAGGGTCTCTGCATTAATCTTCCTGTTTCTTTTTTCTTCCACATTCTCTAATTTTGATTGCAGACCTTAACCTTTCATTTTGCCATGTGTGATAGTTTTCACTGATGAAATTTCATTCAGATATTTTTTCTATTCATGTTAGATGCAGATAAGCATTTTTGCAAATGAAAAATGTTGCTTATCTTATTTTGATAACTACTGTATTCACTGGTTACATCAAAAAGTACAGAGATCACATGATTTGTGTCTCAAAGATCACCATGCATTCACAGAACATTCAGTGCACCTGCATAATGCATTTATATTCATAAGAACATGTAACTATACCTTAACATGTCTAAAAGCATTGCATTCAAAGTTTAAACTACTGTTTTGAAATGGGGATGGGTGATGGAAGACAATTATTAGTAATAACTGTGAGGTACTCCAGTTTCTATTAGTACCTAGAGTATAAATAATTATGACAGGCTGCAGAGCTTTCTCTTATAGAGCTCCTCAGTTGTGGAATAGTCTTCAGGCTGATGTGTGACATTCTCAATATTCAAGACTAGACTAAAAACACACTTGTTTAGTCTAGCCTATAGGGACTCTAGTTTTTGCTCTAGCTAACTGCTCATTCCCAGTTAGACCTAAAGCAGGGGTCTCCAACTCTGGTCCTGGAGAGCTACTATCCAGTAGATTTTCTATCCTACTTGGCTTCTGATGAATCACACCTGTTCCTGGTGCATGTATTTACCTGAGAACAGGTGTGGCTCATCAGGAGCCAGGTATGATAGAAAACCTACTGGATAGTAGCTCTCCGGGTCCGGAGTTGGAGACCCCTGACCTAAAGTGTGAGATGTAGAGCTGGGTGGGGATTGGTGCCATTAGCTTTGGATGAACTGAGCTGTCAGTGATGTCAGCTTCACACCCCCTTGTGGAATTGCAGTACTGACATTTCAAGGACTCCCCGTGCCTGCGTTCCCACCTGCCTCTCCCTCTTACTCATGGGCGTAAAAATAGTAATTATCATACTATTTTAAAAATTATATATATCGATACATTTCATGCAAGACATCACTGAGCGCAGGTATGCACTTAACAAATAGAAGCAAGACTACGAATTGAAATTAAAAATAATGCTGTAAGTCTAGCTATCGTTATTTAATTAAATTTTTTTTACTGGCTGTCTAAGCTGCTATGGGTAGCAGGCGGGCATTAGGACCCAGGCGGAAGCTACATGTCGCTGCTTGTTAGCGAGTAACAACGATAATCCGCGGTTCGACAGAAAGAAGCGGCCAGATAATTTCATTGTCAGAGATTGTGAGTAGGTGTCAATAACTGTTAATCGCTTAACTTTACTTATATTTCCTTGAGTGAAAGGAAAGTGACGTTGTTGGCTGTTTTAAAACTAATTTAGATTAACTTGCCCGCATAATGCTGCTGTTAAAATTGGTTATTGTGATCAAAAACTTAATGGTAAGTGTCCCTGTTTTTCTTGTCTCTTTTTCTTCCTAACACATGGTTAAATTAATTTTCTGCATTTACTGGCTGCTGGCTAATAAACAAACATGATAAGCATATAAGGATGTTGCCTAAATGTAAGGCTGAGTACATAAGCATATAGACAAAAATATATTTTAACAACCTAAAGACTAAGGAAACCAAAGGCAGGGAATCTTCCAGAGAAGCCAGTGAAATAAAGTGAGCCAGATAACAGCATAACTGCTGTACAAGAGATAATAAAGTAAAAGAAGCCTGTTTAGGTTTGGTGAAAAATGTTCAGCCCTCTATACGCGCTAATTCCTTTCTCCAACCCTGGGAGCTAAGCCCCCCTTGTCTTTCAATCCTACTGACGTCGCTGCTCTTACTTATGCTGCCATAGCCTTATCTGCCGGAGCTTACACATTGCACTCACCTAACCGTTTGCACTGCCTCTAGTCTCCCCTACTTTGGTTAATGCACTTTTTATTTCGAATACCTCTCCTGGGGTGTGCTGCCTGGAGACCCAGAATGACCCTGCTGACTACAGTGCCTCCTCAACCTCTGGCATTTATCCAGTCTGCTCACCCTTCTGCCTGTGACGTTTCTCCTGAATGCCCTGCTGCTCTACCATAGTTCATCCAGCCATCAGATGCAGCACCCACCTACCTGCCATTACCTGATTTCAGACTCAGGTGATGGCAATCTTAAAATTTGGACACTGTGAATTAGGGTTTTGCCATTCTATTCATTTGACGTCTGCCAGCCCCTGGAGGATGGGCTCCCCCTATGAGTCTGGTTCTTCCTTCTAAGGAGCGTTTCCTTGCCATTGTCCCCTCTGGCTTGCTCACTGGGCGCATTGCTCAGGGATAATGTAAAGCACTTTGAGACAATGTAATGTTGTGAAAAGGTGTGCTGTTTGTTCTGCAATTCTCAATCCATATTGTATTAATTGAATCATGAGCAGGAAGGCAGGGCCATTAATGTAAATGTGACTTAATAATGATGTTGTATTTGAATGAAATCACTCTGAAAATATGTCTAAACTGTCCTCTATTCTCCCATGATCCCCTGTGATGGAGATGTTTGTTTCTCCTCAGGATCAGAGCCCACAAGGAGACGATGCTACCGACTGGCTATAGTGTGTCTTGGGATATCGTGTTGTTTTGTCCTGCTGAGGATTGTCATAGTGCTCTTTCCTTACAGGATGATTGTTAATAATAGAATAATACTAGTCCCATACTTTTAAAATACATAATACTTTTTTTTAATCTAGAAGAATATTTAGCAGAAACGGGTATTTTCATCGCTGCTATCTTGTCTTTGTTTATATATTGATTGTATGCTAAAAAGTATGTATGCAGTAACTGATGGCAGAAACAACAATGAACCTCATTTCACACATATGATGCTTTAAATATCATACAGACTTCAAATGTGTTAAGTGCTGTACATTACAGATCACAAAACATTACAGAGAGGAGCAGTAGTACTGCTGGTTGCTGTGCATACAAAGGCAGACTAAAGGCAGAAATTCCAGTGACCGGTCTAGATCAGTACAAACTATAAAATGAATGAGGATATTTATGCTAATGCAGATATAATTGAAATACATACAAGATGCACATCCGACCAAAGAAAACAGGCTCCAAAGTGGACTCAGCATTCAGGTAAGGACACACACATAATGATTATTAAGAGTACTGTAAGTTTGTGTAGTAAAATTCAGGTAACTCCCAGTTTTGTCTGCTGTCGGGTCGGCAGTACTCCAGTCATTTATGTAATTTATGTAAATGTGATAAATAATTATTTGAATGAAATCACTCTGAAAGCATGTCTTAACTGTCCTCTATTCTCCCATGATCCCCTCTGATGGAGATGTTTGTTTTCCCATCAGGATCTGAGCCCACAGGGAAACGATGCTACCGACTGGCTATAGTGTGTCTTGGGATATCGTGTTTCCTCCTGCTGATGACTGTCATAGTGCTGAGTGCTTACAGTAAGTTTGTTAATAATGCTTTAATACTAGTCCCTATCAGCTTCCTCAGTGAGGCTGATGAAAATTATTATAACACTGTTTCTGGGTACCTGTAACTTATAATGCAGTACAAGTTGTGGGTCTCTATTTCTTTTTCTCTCTTTTTTTTCTACAGACAACAGATTCAGAGGGGAAGCTAAGAGGAACAGAGCTAAAATGGCTCAGATATTTTCATATCTCACCTCCAATTACAGTGAGAAACTGGAGCTGCAAACCAGCTACAGCACCCTCACTGCAGAGAAAGAACAGCTGCAAACTAGCTACAGCACCTGCACTGTAGAAAAGGAACAGCTGCAAACCAGCTACAGCACCCTCACTGCAGAGAAAGAACAGCTGCAAACTAGCTACAGCACCTGCACTGTAGAAAAGGAACAGCTGCAAACCAGCTACAGCACCCTCACTGCAGAGAAAGAACAGCTGCAAACCAGCTACAGCACCCTTACTGCAGAGAAAGAACAGCTGCAAACCAGCTACAGCACCTGCACTGCAGAGAAAGAACAGCTGCAAACCAGCTACAGCACCTGCACTGTAGAAAAGGAACAGCTGCAAACCAGCTACAGCACCTGCACTGCAGAGAAGAAACAGCTGCAAACCAGCTACAGCACCTGCACTGCAGAGAAAGAACAGCTGCATATGAATTACAGCACCTACATTGAAAATACTAGAAAAGAACAAGGTGAGTAAAATATTAATAAAAGAGTGTATGCTGGGGAAATATTAAGTTAAGGAACAATATTTTAGGGTAATGTACCAAATGATTCATTTTTACGGAGCCCCTCTGGTGACAAAGGAAGAAAAAATATATATTACATGGTCATGAGATAATTAAGTGGGGGCCACGTCTTTCTTAAAGCGGGATGTTGTACGCTGGTCTAATGCACTTGTCGATAACGCCTTTAGGAAGTTAAATAATGTCTTCTCACAATTATTTTATCAATTAATTGTCCACTCCCAAAGTTGTCCATGTGTTTCCAGGCATTCTGAAATCTCTTGGCCACCACTTATCTCGTGTCCATGTTTTTCAATGTTTAAAATATAATTTATTTTACCCCAAAAGATAAACACAGTTTGATTAACATGTGGGGCGGCATGGTGGTGTAGTGCTTAGCACTGTTACTTTACACCTCTGGGACCCGGGTTCGAGTCTCGGCCTCAGTCACATGTGTGTGGAGTTTGCATGTTCTCCCCGTGTCGTCGTGGGGTTTCCCCCCACAGTCCAAAGACACGCGGAGGCTGATTGAAGTTCCTAAAGTGTGCATGTGTGAGTGAATGGTGTGTGAGTGTGCCCTGCGATGGACTGGCCTCCTGTCCTGGGTTGTTCCCTGCCTCGTGTCCGTCACTTCCGGGATAGGCTCCAGACCCCCCGCGACCCAGTAGGATAAGCAGGTTGAAAAATGGATGGATGGATTAATATGCAAGCACTCCACTATTTCACCCTATTACAATCTGACCAAAATGGTTAGTTCAAGGTTTTCAACAGAGGCATCAGAAGCATTTTGAATGTGGGGGGGACACACTGGCATAAAACTAATATTTTATGTTAAATGTGGGGGGGTCCGAATGAATAATTATGAGATGTGAGGGGGACACCTCCCCCTTAGATTTAATGGCGGCGATGGCTGTGGTTTTCAATTGTTATACAGATTCAAACAGACGAAGAAAAGTCTGTCTTTGCCATTGTTGTGTCTCCTGTTGGCTCATAAAGCTGACATTCACTTTTTTCTTTTTTTCAGTCAGATTCTATCCCGGGGGATGGACAAGGATTGGGACTCAGTTGTACTATTTCTCCACTGAGAAAAAAAAATGGCAGGAAAGCAGACAAGACTGTAAAAATAGAGGAGGAGATCTGATTATCATCAACAGCCAACAGGAACAGGTGAGACAGGAAAGTAGAACAATGCCATATATCTGCTGTTATATTTGACAACTTTAGCAAAAAAAAATAAAAAAATGAAAAAGTAACACAGTCCGAAGTTGCTGAAAAAGGAAATAAATATGAATCATCCGGAGGATATTCAAACTCTCCTTTCCAAGAATTGAAATAAAATCAGTTCCAATACCTAAATCTATGGTTAATATTCAAAATACTTGATTATTTTAACCAACTGTGTTCCTTTTAAACATTTTCTCTTGATTTTCTCCCACTCCTGAAAATAATATTAGAGAAGAAAGAGAAATAATGAATGGATTGACCTGTACACTTTATAATTGTCCTCGCCTGATTCTGTTCTATATATAATGATTGTAGACAATTTAAGTTAATGTTTTGATGATTTTTTTATTTCACTCAAGGACATTATTCTTGGTATTGAAGCCTGGATCGGTCTGACAGACATTGAGCAAGAAGGAACCTGGAAATGGGTGGATGGGACACCATTGACCACAAGGTGTGAGAGGTTATATATACAACATCATTACAGACACAGAGAAGGAGATGCAGTGATGTTCATGCAGCAGAGTTGTAGTATGTGTCACGGCGGGGGTTGCGGAAAATAAGGAGGACGTGATAGCAGATCAGTTCAGGGGAAAAAAGACTTATCTTCTCCGTCAAACGAGGGGAGAGAGAGCAGTAGAACTGAAATGAAAATCCAAAAAACGAGGAGATGGAACAGGCAGTGTCAGGATCCAGGGGAACAGGCAGGGCTCGGAATCTGGGGACAGGAAGGCGCTCAGGCGATTGGCGTCAGCAGTGCGAGGGCTTGGCTAATAATTGGAGGTTGAAAAAGGCAGAACAGAGGTCAGGAGAACTGGCAGGCAGAGGTGCAGACAGGCAGGGAATAAACGCTCGAACTTAGCGCGGAAGGCTGAAGATCTCGCGTCTGGCTCTCCAATTACCTCGACGGGCATCAGCTGGTAGAGGAGGGCATATGGTAGCCGGTCCTGCCGGTTCTCGGGATCGGTGTAGTAGAAGCACTCCGGCTGCTGCTCGACTCCCGCCTTGGGAAACCCCGGGGGCGTGGCAGGGGAACCCTGTGTGACGTCATAGGGGCTTCCCCTTGGCGATCCATGACAGTATGCTTCTCCTATTCATTTTGTATGTAGTAATAATGTCTCATTTAAAGTGACATACAAGTGAGAAAGCAGGGTTGGCCAGTCTTCATATTAATTACAAGTTATTAATTACAAATTATAAGGGCCTTGCTGAAAGGACGCAACAGGGAAATCACTAGGCCTAAGTCACGGAGCCACACCGCACCCCCTTAAAATGGGTAACATAACCAAAATAATGACAAGCAGCAGTAAATCCCTCAGTAACTTATACAAATATGCAACTGCTGATTTGAGACATTTTTATTTAATAATGTGTGTTGTCTTTGGTAAAATGAATCACCTTAAAAAAATATTACTTGGTACCTTGGGCGGAGCCTATTTTGTGGGTGGAGCTTACATGCGGCTCTGTTTATGACATCATAAGCGGGAGGAGGGCGGCGTATCCCTTATTCTGATTGATGGAGAGGTTATGTTCATAAATGGTATCATACATGCTTATGCCACGGGTTGCGGATATGGGGATTATGTCCATATATGGTATCATACATGCTTAGGCTACGTGATAAGGGGTCATATGGTTTGGGTTGCCGTTAAACTTTAATAGAATAAAATTAAAGCTGTATGTGTTATTTTTTAATTACGTTTTAAGGAATATTGAAACATATAGCAGGATGAATGCAGGCTAGCGTGTACACGGCCAGCAGGGGTTCCATCCGCAGTGGACACAAGCGCCCCAGCGTATTTTGGAAAAAGAAAGCACTTATTATATTTAACCAAAATGTTGAAAGAATAAGAAAAACTTCAGTGTTATTTTTAAAAGAAAGAAAAGTCAAGGGCAGGCGGAATTTAAACAAATACAAACATGGCCGAATGAAACACTGTCAGAAGAGCAAATGCTGAGTCTAAACAAGCACAAGTCCCGAGCAAAACCAATTAACATACAGAACATCGTTTTACAAGCAACATAGCACTTAAATATTTTAACACGTTTTTAAAAATGGTGCAAAAGCCATTATCACTTTAACAGTTTTTTATAGAAAAAGTATTTCATCAAACGGGAAGATCCAGCAATAGCCGTTCTGGGTTCCCACGACGCCGCACAAACAGCGGGGTCAAGGCAGCCATTATCCCGCAATGGAGCGAACCCGACATGCATCCTCACAGTTTGAACAATGCGGGCGAAATGATGTCCTAAGTGGCATGCACTTGGTACATGCTCACTCACGCAGACATCCCTTTTCAAAATGGTGGCACCAACAGTGCACTTGTTATTTCAAATAAACCCTTTAACCATGACGTTTTTTAAGTAATGAAGCACTGTTCTGCCAATGTGAATAATAAAGTGAAGCACCCTAAGCATTTCGACAACAAGAAACAAGGAATAACACGAGTAATCCTTGTTAAAATGAGCGCATGTGCTCTCTCTCTCTATCTCTCCTGTAACGTATGCGCGTAGAGGCACACAGTATTTTCTTTAAAGAGCTAACTCGCTGCTGTGAAATTGGAAACAAAATGGCTACCAGCGGACAAATTGTTGCCGATCTCATACAGACAGAGCCCGCATGGAGTTTGACGATCCCTCCCTGCAACTTAGCACTGCTAAACCCAACATGGGCTCCACGCAAACCGTCGAGAGCATGGCGCTCTGTGCAGCATATTCTCGCATAATGAATGTATCTGTATAAAACTCGAGAAAAATTTTGAACAAAGTGTGGTCGGTGGGGAGGATCATTAGGTCAACCCACTTCTGATGATAGCAGTCAATGAGATGAGAGAAGACTGTGCTTAACCATGTTGAAAACGTATTAATGCCTGGCACTCCTGTGGACCAGCACTCAAGACAAGACACACCTCCCAGTGAGCAATGGTGAGCGAACAGACAACTTCGAGCAGCCCGACAGCCCCTGAAGACCCCATACTGGGGCCTGCACTGACGCAGGCATCCTGGCTTCAGCTAACGACTTCTGGACTACAAGTGGGCGACCCTGAAACCTGCCTTCAGCGGTACCCATCATGGCTTTGGCCAACAACTTTTGAACTGCGACTGGACAACCCACCAGAGCTTTCTCCTCAACTCACCCCTCAGCAGGGTGCATCATGGGGTCCGTATGGGGACCTGTGCCTGCCACCATTGCCCCCTTCGAGCCCGACATGGGCACAATGGCCGGTGGCGGCTGATGCGACAGCTCTGCAAGCACTGCCATTATCTGAAGATGCTGTGGATGGGAGCATCACCGACTCCGCCATGAAGATAATCAAAGGGGCACTGGCCTTCATTCTGGATCGAGTAATCGAGGAGGACAGGAAGGAGACCTGTGTTGGGTGCTCTGTGAAACACCCAAGCCAGCGTCGTCACACATGCCTGTATGACCACGAACCATTTTACTTCTTCAACAATTTTGAAAAGTTGATTAAAAAGCTGTATAGACCGTGGTTTAAATATGTCATCATGAAAGCGGTCGTGATGTTCAATCCCCACCCCAGTACAGGGTGCTGTCGAGGCCATCATATGTGAGCTTAAAGATGAAATAAATGTACGGGAGAAATTGCGCCAGTTGATACATGAAGTTGAAGGGAAAGATTATGAGTGTGCTGTAGATGATGCATTTAATGATTTCTGTAATTTGCACGCATGCGAACCGCCTCTGGTTGATGTGTAAACGCTGAACTATGTAATTGAATCTGTCAAAATGTGTCTGGCAATTTTTACATGCTTAATAAATAAATGACTTGAGTCAAAAACACTGTGTCATTATTGCTAAAGGTTCACGATGGATAACAAGCACTTGAAACATGTCTATTATATGCCATATAACCCTGGGTCTTTTGGAGGTCCCAACAGATTATACAGATCGTTGATAGATGAAGAAGGTGTGTATAATAAAAAGAAGAAACAAGTTGCGACATGGTTGCCTGGCGAAGTCGCATACACATTACATAAACTGATCATATAATTTATACCAATTTGTCATACAACCGCTTAAGTTATGGCACTTTATTCCGCTTATTAAACAATTGTACAATTGTACAGACACTTTATCCACCTCCCAGGCCCACAGCGGGGCGTCCAAGACTAAGCCAGAGCCCCAGAGATGTGGTGCGACTTTTATTTAAATTAGAAATAGATTATTTTAATCTATTTACAAATAAGTCAGATTAACAAATAGAGTTAATGTGCTTTCTGTCAGGATGGTAGGGGCTGCTGGCGGGGGCCTGCTTCTCACACCCATGGGCCATCGGTTACCGTTGCGGCAACAATCTCCGCTGGTAGCCATTTTGTTTCCAATTTGACAGCCGCAAGTCGACTCATTAAAGAAAATACTGTGTGTCTCTACGCGCATACGTTACAGGAGAGAGAGAGCGCTCATTTTAACATGGATTACCCGCGTTATTCCTTGCTTCTTGTCGAAATGCTTAGGGTGCTTTACTTTATTATTCACATTGGCAGAAAAGTGCTTGTAAAACAACGTGCTTTTTGTTAATTGGTTTCGCTCAGGACTTGTGCTTCTTTAAAGTCAGCATTTGCTCTTCTGACAGTGTTTCATTCGGCCATGTTTGTACTTGTTTAAATTCCGCCTACCCTTGACTTTCTTTCTTTCTTTTAAAAATAATGCTAAAGTTTTTCTTCTTCTTCTTTAAACATTTTGGGTAAATATAATAAGTTTAAGTGCTTTCTTCTTTTAAAATACACCAAGGCGCTTGTGTCTACTGCGGATGGAACCCCTGCTGGCCGTGTACACGCTAGCCTGCATTCATCCTGCTATATGTTTCAATATTCCTTAAAACATAATTATAAATAACACATACAACTTTGATTTTATTCTATCAAAGTTTAACGGCAACCTAAATCATATGACCCCTTATCATGTAGCCTAAGCATGCATGATACCATATATGGACATAATTCCCATATCTGCAACGCATGGCACAAGCATGTATGATACCATATATGAACATAACCCCTCGACCGATCAGAATAAGGGGTACGCCCCCCTCCCGCTTATGACATCATAAATGGAGCCCCATTTAAGCTACGCCCAGAAAATAGGCCCCGCCCAATGTACCAACTAATATTTTTTCACCTTTGTCTGATGATAATGACTATTGTTGTTATTAATGTTGTTTGTTCTTGTTTGTTGTTTAGTTACTGGAGGAAGGGAGAACCTAATAACATTAATAATGAGGACTGTGCATATAACGTGGCAGGAACAAACGCCCTGATTGGATGGAATGATGCAGACTGCGCTGTAACAATGTTCTGGGTGTGTGAGAAGGAAGCTTAATGCACGCACACAAAGACACAGACATAGAGAGAGACACACACACAGGTTTGTAATTATATCTTTGAGGAGACTATCTATTCATTTCTATGGGGAAAACGTTAATCCCAATATGACGACCTTAACCCCAACCTAGACTTAACCTTAACCAAACAAAATAGAATTACATCAACATAACATCAAATAACATCAAAATAAAAGGTTTTTTTTTTTTTATCACATTTTGGGGTAGATTTGGTCCCCACAATGTAATATAAATATAATCCACACACATACACGTACATCATCATGGAACCATTTATGTGCGTAACTGCCAAAATAAAGGAAAAATAAAGAAACTTGTGATACAAAGCATACTGAGCAGGTGTTTCTGCACTGGTGTGGTTAATGATTAATTAAGCACCTAACCTCACATCAGGCTTTCCATGATGTATAAGCAGGTCAAAAGGGCACAAATATCATTTTCGATAGCATGGTCAGAAGAAGAGGTGTCAATGACTTTGAGGGAAGAGTGATAGTTAGGACACTTTTGCCAAGAAGCTCCATTGATTGAAATTGTTTTGGGTTGCATAAACCCCTTCTTACACCTAAAAATGTACTTTGCCTTTGGGTAAAGTGGTACAAAGAGCACAAACAGCAGGCTACTTAGTAGTGGATTACTAGGTTCAGATGAGTCACCCTCTGCCTTCTTCTCAACTAGCAGACAAGGAGATGTTGGTAGATGCTGAAGCTGTTCAGTTAGTTTTTTTTTTTTTCCTACGTCAAGACTGATATCTATGTCAATACTGATATTTGAATCATTTGCTGTCCTTTATTTTGTAATTCACTTCTAATGAACAGGTAAATTGTGTGACCTAATAAATTATGTAAGCTGGTTTGGATAGCTATTAAAAATGATAAATAAACCTGAAATAGAAATGTTATTATAGCTTAGTGCTGAAACGGGAGCGGTAGGAGGAAATTGTGATGGCAGAGGATGGGATGCTGCCAGACTGAGGAGCGTCTGCGGGAAAAGAAATGCGAGCGACCTTTTTCTTCCATAAAATTTTTATGAAATCCAATTAAACCTTTAATGTCTGCGTCTTGTCTGTTCAATGAACGCGTCTCTTGCATATCATTCTTTTAAAATTTGCATTCCGACATCTCTTTTCAGAAGACTTTTGACTTAGAAAACCACTGACTCCCACAACCAGGAGCACAAAATATTGTAAGTTCTCTGTCTGTGAATAACTGGGAGGATGAAAGACATTGTCCAAACCTTTATTATGACCTCCCATGAACACATCATAGGAGATTAAAATTTAAATTTGGAAATTTCAGTGTCTTTTTTTGATACATTACCAATACTGTGAAGTTAATCTTTGTATATTAAGTCTTGAAAGTGAAGAAGGTAAAATTCAGCAAAAATACCTCAGAAATCCCCAGAGTTTAAGACTGAGGTTAATAACTACTTCACCGACGATAAAGACCATTTTATGACATTACATTCTTACTGTGCCATTAAATTTGATTATAGAAACTGCTCCTCCACTGAAAACTACAGCAGTTTCTGGTAGCATAAAACTGCTACCTAACTGAAAAAGATCCATTTCTGGCAGGATAAACCTACATGTTATAAACTGCCACCCCCATTAAAAGTATGGCATAGTTATTTTGACAGCATAAATCCGTATACAAATGTCCATTCAAAAGTATGGGTAGGATAATTTGGCAAAGTAGCAAAAACAGACATATAACTGGAAAATTCTAAAATGGTAGCAAATTCTGGCAAGGCAGCACAAAAAGGGCACAATGTTGGTTCACTTCAAGCACTGGGTGCGTCTGTCTGCAGCTGACGTGAGGTGGAGGGAGATCTGCTGGCAGCTGCACGGGTGGAGTATAAACTGACTGCAGCCAAATTGGACAACTTGTACTCCTCGTAGGGTGCAAGATCTGACTGCAATGGGAGCAGTGCCAGTAGGATAACACTTAAACAAATAAAGCAGCCCAACATTACAGTAATCCACATCGCTGTAGTCTTCCGGATGAAAGTGCGACGAGGTGAAGCAGTGGTGGTTGGATGGAACATGTGTCACCAGCAGAGTTGGCGTTGCTGGACACATCGAGGACAACCTGGAGCTGTGGGTAATAGAGCCAAGCAAGTATGGGAGGATCATCCACCTGTGGAGGAGGGGGAGTCCGCAGGAACTTAACAGATTTTGCCTGGGAAGACAGAACCCTAGAACAACACCTAAACAGCAATATGATTAGTAGCAACACTACAAGCAAAAGCAACATACTAATAACTAATGGCTTGAATACCCAAAATAAAACCTGGAATCAGTGAGGAGAACCAATTGTCCCAGCTATACCCAAACAGGCCATGCTCTTCATGTATCTCAGCTAATAGGAGATCCAATGCCATACGGTTCTGCAAAGCTACCTGCTTAACTGCGGATAATTCACCTTTAATGAGTTATGAGTCTCTGCAGAACAAAATGGGCGTTCCCCAAGCAGTATGGGTGGGTTTCAAGCATCCAATCATCGTTAAACCTTTTTTTCGGTGATAAAAAACACGGAAACTGGAACGGCTTGGTTTCCGCCACTAACTTTCAATATTTAAAATGCAATGGGATGTGTGATGTGCCTGCTTTGCTCTGCATTAAGCGGTACCGTTCCAGTTTAAAACCACACACATCCACACGCGATCTCCTGCTGAACACGCTTTTTTTTTAATCAACCTTCTATCCTTCCGGATGTCAATGTCAGATACGCTGCACGTTACATTTATTCTGGGAGGTGTACATTCTGTCTACCTCCCCATCGCTTTAGCACAGTAAGATGACTGTACAATACCAATATTTCTTTTGTCCAATATACACTAGTCAACATTTGAAGTGGATCAAAGACTTTCATCAAAGTTGTCCAAAAAACAAAATGTGTTTCTTTCACAATTTATGCATAACATATAAGTCTGTTATTAGTCAATATTGTCATTAATGAAATGTCATCCTTAATGGCTCTTAATGGTCTCCAGACATGATTGTCATTAGGTACCAATTGACCTGTCACAGGTGTTCGTAATTGGGAACTGCTCATCATTTAAGGCTCTGAATGCTTCACTTGAGGTCAGAAAACACTGAAAATGCCACATTTAGTGAGATTGCAGGATTCTGACCTTAACAGGGCCATTGGGATGCTGCAAGGAGG
>JAODJW010000054.1:69089-85590 GCA_026777045.1 Hyperopisus bebe | reverse complement strand
TAGACACACATATATAAATATACATTTTCTATTTCAGTACTTGTATGAAGAAACATTATTTTAAATAAAAATTATTAAATCATTAACATAAAATTATTATAAAAATAATCAATTAAATCTCGTGGCCTGTCTATGTTAAATTGTTTTTAAGATAATTTACCCGCACTGAATCCTTCCATTTTTCAGAATGGTAGTTCATTTCACTAAAGATAACAGAGGATGTCCTTTCAGAAGGCAGTGGGTGCAAAGTCCAGGACTGAGGCAGGGGATTGTGGGAGGAGAGAGGTCGACAGGCAGGTGAGAGACAGATTCAGGGGATTGTGGGAGGAGAGAGGTCGACAGGCAGGTGAGAGACAGATTCAGGGGATTGTGGGAGCAGCAAGGTCGACAGACAGGTGAGAGACGGATGGAGGTTACTCAAAGGGAGGGGCAACAAAAGTTACTCCTCATGCAGCAAACTGTGCTGTTATGAGAACTGGCTTTAACTCCGGTTAAACTCCATTCTTATTTGCTTTCAACTTTAAGGCAGGAAGACGAGCCGAAATCTCAGCCTGACAAGTTGGATTTGCCACCAATGTTCTTGCTGGAGGCCGAACTGCTGCAGCCGTCGGTCCAGCTTTCTTGCCCAAAACAAAGGTCTTAGGAACATACCCCGACCCCGGCGGCCTAATGAGGTGTGGAAAGTTGTGGGGCATTAGTGAGAGTTACTTTTTTGGAAGCACGGCGGAGAACAAGTGTTATGACAGGGTAATGATTGAGACAGTGCAGAGCACATTGCCCTTTTCTCAGACACATGACCCCAACCCCCTCCCCACTGTAAACACGGTAGAAAGTAAATATTACTCCGCTGAAATGTGCCCTTTGTGTGAGCTCCAGTTCCTCAGCATGATAAATAAGATGAGCTTTGGGATTCCAATATCCAGCTTTTTAATGGGAAAGGCAATACTCTGTCATTAGCCTTTTATATGCAGGGAAAAATTCTGCCCTCTTTTCCAAGAAAAGAAATTTAGGGGTTCGGACGCGCCAACAGTCAATGCAGTGTAAAGAAGTTGTAAATTTCACGGCTAACTAGGATATGCAGATTTTAATGGTGCTTTTAAAAATTGAATTATATGAAAGTTTCTCCTAATGGCTTAGCTTGAAGTGACATATAGGTTTAACTGTAGGTCTGCCTTTAGCTCAGGAATTGATACTCTATTTTCAAAATGAACGATCAATTTTAAAAATCAGTATAAGTGAAGAGATATTCAGGTGGAGTCAGTCCTGTCCGCAGTACCCGGCAATCAATTACCGGGGATCACTGGTGCATCGAGGTCCATTCTGCATGTATTGGAATATAACCATTTTAGGTAACTATTTCAAGGTGAAGCTTTAGAGTAACTCCTTACATGATAATAGATACAGACTGTGTTGTGGGCAGTCTGCTACAAGGAGCCAGGCCCATCAAACTAAGTGTTTTTAGAGGAGAAAATATGAAAATGGTGCAAGGCTCCTTTTAAAGACCAATCACTGAAAACAAACCCCAAGGTGCAAATAAAGACATCAAACAAACTGCCATGCTCACTTCAATAAGGGGGCTGAAGCCAATGATCCAATCAGCATCAGCTAGGCCTCGCTGTCTTCGCACCCATTGGCCGGCTGCGGGTCTTCAGTTGTCAGGGAGTTATAAGCAATTGGTATAACTCAACTCCTTGCCATTGCTCAGCCTTCTACCATAAAACAATATGATACACAGTGGGTGAATCTCAATATGGGTACTTGACTGTACTTGTGTTCTCATGTACCCATTTTACGTCATCTTCCATTGCCAGGAACCAGTTCCAATACTAAGAACAGAAGTACAGAGGGCAGTAAAAAATCCCCAGACATTGGTCTTGATCCACCCCAAATATCAAAGATTTTCTTTTCATTTCATTCATTGCGCCCCAAGTTCGTGGAAGACAAGTTAGCAAGTCCGGTCTTGCCAAGACCACAAGAACAGTCACTGCGTTCTTGGTTTTGAGATTCACTTAGTATCTTGGACACATTTCCATTTCCCAAAATTCACCTTGTATGTCCTCCTGATGAGACGTACTAGACATATTAACATTTTATACCACCTAGCTTATATCCCATGGGTTGCTTTAATTGCAGTAGATACACCAAACCAAACCTAACTGAGGACACAGTTGATGGGTCCAGATTAGATGGCTTAAAACAGTAACATAAAGCAGAGATTTACTCAGGAAAGGAGAACAGAAAAAGGTGTTGGTATTGCACAAGAGAAGTAGATCCTCTCCTCCAGAGCTAATGGATCCATCCTCAAACAGGTCAACACCGGGTGAGAAGCAGAGGTGGGTAGTTCAGGTCCAAAGAGTAAATGTCCAGACCAAGATTTCAGGTTTCAACCAAACAGTTGATTTCTCTTTGACTATGAGTCTTTATACTCAACTGGTTGGTCGAAACATAATCTTGGTCTGGACCTGTATTCTTTGGATGGACCTGAATTACCCACCTCTGGTGAAGAGCTTCCAAAACAAGATAGTAACTGGAGGATTCCAAAATGCCCCACAAGTCAAAGTGAAATGCTATGCTGACCAGCATTTCTGTGGAATTTTATTGATTTTATCATTTAGTTATGGGTGAGGGTGAAATGTAAAGAGTGTGTAATGAGCGACGCTGAGCAGTGTATTACCGGCGGAGGTGACTGGAACAAGGTACTGCTCTGTCATGGAGGTCAGTGGGGCATGAACATGATCGCAGTTTAGGGGATCTCTCCAAATAACAGCAGCTATCACTCCTCTTAAATTTCTGTGGTCAGTGAGAATCCATTGTCCTCACAGTGGGGTGGGTGTATTTGGTGCTGTGTTTATGAAAAAGGTTTTTCGACCCACCCCCGAGCCATGTTTAAGTCAGTCAGCCTCGGACTGTAGACACAGGGCAAGGAAGGCTGGTGAGATTCCATTTTCATTTGAGGCAGACGGAGGGAGCCATGGCCTGACCCTCGCCTCTGAGGCTCCGTGGCACACTGGCGGGGGGGGGGGGGGCATGCATTGCATTGGCCCTATTGCAGTACATCTCTCCTCACCCCAAAGAGACGAGGAACAAGGTATTCTCACTCTATGTAATAATAACAGCGATGAAGTGGCCATTCATTATTGTGTAAAGGGATTCCTTGCCCCCCCCCCCCCCCCCCCCCCCCCCCCCCCCCCCCCCCCCCCCCCCCCCCATCGCCACAGACACCCTCCAGAAACACTGACAGCTGTGTTTCCTTCTCCAGCATGTGGTCTGAGCAGGGATAGAAATGAACTCATTTGGCTCAGGAATGCAGGCCTTACTGGGAAGCCTGCATGTGTGTTTTCTGTCCCAGCTAACCTAGTGGCTGAGGACTGTGCACAGGCCCCTGGGTAAGTCTGAGTAATGGGCCCCGGCCACCATCAGCGGGGTCACCCCAAAGGGGATGCCCATTTCTGGCTGTTCCCTTTCACCTTTACTTAGAGGTCCAGTGTGTCCTTTGGCATATTTGTAGGAAGGCCTGACGGATGGCGAAGCTGGGGATATAGGTGAGGGGAAGACAAGCCGGCGTGGAGAGTGCAGGGGGCTGGGTGTGGAGGGGGACCTTTAAGTTAACGATTATTTTCCTCAGATGGATCACTGACATCCACAGGCTTAGTGCCAGTGAAGTTCTTCTGGGAGATGTACTAGTGAAAGGGCCTTCAAATGATTAAGGAAACAGAGCTGAAGTGATTTCAGACGCTCCTACGGAAAGAGAATGCTGGAATCGCCCTGTCCTCCAGGGATGAGCCGCATCACCCAGACGCTCCTTGATGTCACTCAACTAGAGAAGCAAAGTCATGAGATATAATTCTTCTGCGATTCTGAGTTCTTCCGGAGTCCAAATGCTCCCAGAGGGAACAGGCATAATTGTCAAGCCCTGGTAGTCCGTGTTCAGCAAGTTCAGTGTCTCATAGGGGGAGGCGGACCACAAACACGTTCAGCATCATGGACACGCTTTACTCTTTAAGTCCTTTCGTGCTGTCATCACCCCACGTTTGAACCCGCCTACCCCTCCTCCAGCCAGAGAGATTCCAAAGGGGCGGCTCTTCTTTCTTGGGGTACATGTGTAATTACCTTAAATCTCCTGGACGGTTCTTGTGGGGGAGTGAGCGTCTACCTCAGAACTCTGCTGACTCTCTTCATTAGCGGCTCATTCCCAGTCACTGGCTACAACAAGCAAAGCGATGATTAATCTTCATAACGGTGAAAAACTCGGAGCCCCGTTCATCATGGCGACTTTGCTCTCCACACCTCTGCTAACGAAGCTGCTTGTCTTTCCCATGCATCAGCATTAGTCTCCCCTCCATTGCAAGCTTTTAACCCTTTCTGTGCTATGCGTGAAGACCTCTCAATAGGGAGCATCCCTTGTTTAAGAAGGGAGGGAGGCTGTTTCGTGAGCTTTAAGACGTGTGTGGAAGTGGGGGGACAGGGGCACTGGATGGTTCTGGCATTTAGAAAAACGGTTAAGCAGGTGGAAGACTTTGGAAAAGTTACTGGATTCAAGTGGGACCTCTCCGGGTGCCCACGGAAAATGGCGCCACCTTCTGGAAAAAGCCAACCTCACAGGAATCTGGGGAAGGGCATGGAGGTGGTGGTGATGGGGGTGGGGGGGGGCAAAACCCCATGTCCATGAAGGAAATGACCTGCAGGAGAATTAAAATAGAGCTGTGGTGGCAGGATCAATACAGCCTGGTGGGAAGAGCTGGCAGCCCTGATCGAACTGGCTTAGAAAAATCCCATCGATTCCTGTCAGGGACCGCCTCCCGTTCTGAGCTGGTTACTCATCTATTTCAGATGTCCTGAGATTAGGTGTTTTTTTTAATTAAAATCTCTCAGATTAATGGTGGGCACTTTTCAAACTTATAGCACAACAGGGTCAAACACGGTGATGCTCTTGCATATCTGTACTATCTCTGGTTGTGCGAGACCTTCAGGTCACACTGCAGTCGACTCATCACAGGCTGAGTCTCGTCATCACATTCTCATATGACTCCACTGGCCTGTCAGTCCCTGCCCTACTTGGGAAGATGCTGCTGCTGCTGCCTTTTGAACCGAGAAGCACCTGAAGTTCTGTTTGAGATCTTGGGCAGATGGTGCTGCCCCAGTCTAATCCTAACTGGAAGGCTGCTGGTTCAAGTCCCAAGCAGAGCTCTGCTGTTCTACCCTTGAGCAAAGTGCTTAACCTGAATCACTCCAACAAAAAAGTAATAAATGGACTGACTAGCTCAAACTGAATAAAAATGTCACATCAGAAAGGTACACATATGCAATCTGGCCACCTCAGACGAAAAACTGTTGAATAAGTAAAAAGAAAAAAAAAATGCATATTTGCAATCCATTACACTATACGAGGAATAAAATTATGTCGAGGGCATTAAATACCATCAGAGACACTCACCACCCCTGGCATAAACTGTTTAAGTGGCTGCTCCCAGGTTAGCGCCTCCAGAGCCTTATGGCCGGAACTGAGGCTATATCCAAACACTGCTACAGTTTTGTTTTCAAAGGAAAAGTATTTCCATCCACACAGGCGTTTTTACATCATTTTCCATACAAAATGAGATGAGTCAAAATGTATATGATGTAGCTGTTAGCCTATATTGGGAATGCGTGCATTGACAGAGTTACTGGTAAATTAGGCTCTTTTTGCACACTGTATAAAGTGCTATTTAGCTGCATGCAGGTCAGCAACAGGGAAATCGCCATTGAAAGTAGCCCATCCATATCTGCTATGTTGGAATACTATTCACTTCTCAATAGGGTGACCAGGTAACCAGTCAGAAGGGCCATGAAATGGGTAGGGACCAACTAGGGCACTTTAAGAGTCTGAGTTTTCAAGAGTCTCTGTTTTCACTCATCCACACTGCAAAGCTAAAATGGAGTTTTCAAATGTATACAGTTCTGAAACTGTTTTGGGGGGCTTAAAACTCCAAGGTAGGGAGAATGAAAGGTGAAAACAGACTTCATTGTCTGTGCTTTTAAATTGAAATGTAACGATGTGGATGTAACCTGAGAGGCTGAGGAGAAGCTTCAACCCCTAACATAGGATCATTAATACCACCAATTAAAAGCTAAATTGACTGCCTTGTTTATTGCCCAGTCTGGAGTAGCAGCAATTTCATTTCACTGCTGGTGTATCACTACATTCATGCATGTGACAAATAAAAATTTAGAATCTGGAAAAATGGAGGCAGCATTTTTATACACACAATAAAATGACACCCCTTCCGCATCACGTTGTTTCCCCATCCCTTGTTTCCATAGCAATTTGCTTTTTTTCACGCAGGGAGAAAGACACAGACAAGCAGAGAGTGAAATATATTGGCTGACAAGCTTGTGAACCATGTCAAAATGTGATATTGCACTTTCAAGTCAGATTTAAGCCAGGCAAAGAAGTGAAAGTTTATTTAGTTTTTATTGCTAAAGAAAATTGAAGGAGTAGCTATTGGGCTCAATCAATGACGAATTCCATCATGGCTAGCCAAGGCTGAGGTATCTTGTTGCCTGTTATTTATATACACATGCGAGCTTACAGGCTGCACGTACTTCACCTCCCTTTCTTCCTCCTTAATCCCTATTCCTCCTTCTTCATCATCCTTCTCTTCCTTCTTCTCTGTCCATTATTTCCTTCCGTGTACTTCTTTTCTAGGACCATAACAGACCTTGAGGTCTTTGATCACAAACAAATCAACCACCTTAAATGTTTAATTTTTTTTTTTAATAGCCCAAAGAAATGCTCATATGTAAAACACTAAACCAGGGTCTTATATCTGAGCTGCTGCAGAAATTTACAGTGCAAGCAATCTCTTTAAGACACCAGACCACGTCCTTGAGCGGACCTCTTAAAAAAACTTTGAAAAACTGCAGGCAGGGGGCAAGTAATTTGTTAAATGAGCATCATAAAATGAACCACCTACCCTTTGCCAGAAATGCTAATGTCATTCTCTAGACTTGCTATTACTCACCACTTAGACAAGCTCCATAAAAAAATAAAATAAAATAAAATAAAAATGCCCTTTGAAAGAAAAGGAGAAGGAATATATTGTAAAACATGGGAATTGACAGGCTGGCCTACACTGAAATAATTTCACTTCCTGTTTGATATATGTGTGAATCCCTTGAGTTGGAATTAGGCATAATTACACAGCTCAGCTCCAGCCCTGTTATCACTACACAACCGACCTGGTCTCGATCTCTAATCGCATCAGCATTAATCTCTTTCCAGTGCTACATCTTCAGTCAGGAACCTCATCACTAATACACATTTTTATTTATTTTAACAAGGATTAAAACAGGCGTCCAGCTCGATTCACTACATGACAGCAAGTTATCTGTTCAATGAGAGGACAATGAAAATAGCGTTTAACTAGGCTGTGATGCAGGAGCACTGAGGAGCTGAATCAGTGAGGGGAGCCCTGGGGTGCTTGGGAAAGGTGAAAGGATATCAGGTGAAGCTCTGTCATCGGGGCGCTCTGTTAGGATCCTCCGGCGCTACAACCAAAGCCCCCATGATATGAACATCTTTGGGGCGATGACAGCTTGAAGTTAGACAGGAGATCGGAGCAACAGAGGAGGACCATCTACATATTTAAATATGCACAAAATACAAGATGAACCTGTCTTTGTGTAATTTACTCGCCTCTCTACACCCAAAAACATTGCCGAACAGTTATTTTCGGCAGCAAGAGATATTATGGTGATGTGTCTTTTACTGTTGGTCTAAATTGCATAATAAGTCTGTTTAATAAGGTTGGTAGCTGCTCTGGGGGAAGGGGGAAGTGTATTATGTTAAGCGTAAAAGTGCTTGCAAAGCACAACAGCTAGACGGGGGGGGGCTGAAGGGGCCTGGGGTGGCATGGGGGTAGCTCTGTCGTGACAGTGCCACAAAAGATGACGACAGCATTTTGGACAAAAAAAATGGATTGAATACATGTCCCTTTATTCTCTAAATGGTTGACGGGGAAAAAAAAATGTTCATTTTATTGATGGAGATGGAAAAAATGCCCTTTCAGTCTTGATTTAAATGAAGTGGGTTAACATGGCCTGGAGGATTTTTACTTCCCCTGAGGTATCAGTCCTCACTTTAGTCGTTACTGTCTTTTGTTGATTCCTTTGGATTATCTGTCCAGCATGTCAACCTGCCCAAACCGTCCTGCATCCCCTTCCACAGGGACAATAAATATACAATCATAATTCCATATAGCCTTACAGATTTTTCCTGTGAAACACAGCCAGTGTCCATATTGAGGTATATCGATTCACAGGAGTTGTTTTCCGCTATTTTGTGTCTATATATCCAGAATCCAAGGAGATACAGAAAGGGTTTAGAATCTGTCACGCCTTCTTCATACCGCTCTCTCACTCTATCTCCCTCCCTCCCTCCCTCTATCTCCCACTTTCTTCCAGTCCGTTTCTCTTGGCAGTTAAATGAAATCAAGGTTGAACAAATGAGTTTCTGTGTTTCTTCCCGGCATGGGGAGAGGTCGATCACAGCGGTACCGGGACAGCGATCCAATCGCAATTCTGCCGGCATCGCGGAGACGCCATCTGCCACTTCAGCATGGCATTGCCTGTGCTGGCACAGGCCAGGGCTCCAAGGCGCACACGCCCAGCGCAGGGCAGGCATTCCTACCCACTTCTCCTTTTTCTCACCTTTCCAGTTTCTGCCTCGACCCCCAAAATGAAGATGTCTCGCTTTACCAGTTTGTTCCCCATTATACTGTCTGCATGTTTGCAGCTGCAGGCAGATTCAAAGACCTAGAATTGACTCTTACTTGAACAAAGATTCCATCTATCCACCTGTCTTCCATAACTGCTTATCCAGCAGGCTAGGCGCACTCTGGATGACATTTGTCCATCGCAGGACACAGTCACACGCAATATCGCACTAAGGGCAAATTACACCTTCCCCTAAACCTCATGCCTTTGGGCAGAAGTCAGAGTACCCAGAGGAAATCCACATGAGCCCAAGGACAGGCAAACTCCACACACACAGAGGAGTAAAGATACATCCGAATGTGCAGCATTTTAAGTTGCTCTGAGTATAAATGTGTTACCAAGCCATTACTGTATAATGTGGTGGCACCGATGGCAGCTATTCAATACAAATTACATTTTTGTTACTCCACATAAGCACGTGTGCTGAGTGAAAAACATAAATACAAATGCAAAAGCAGCGCGTTCTACCTTTACTGACGGTGCACACACTCTGAAAGCTTTAACACGAACTGACAGCCTCCTCGAGACGGACCTGCAGCAGGACCACCTACTGCCGCTAGGAACGTGCTCGCCAAGAGGGAAAGAGGACCTGTTTCACATCGATATGAAACCACACCAGCGTTTCAGATTCCACTCAAAAGAAAAACGCTCATTACCATGGCGATTGTGATGAATTTACTGCTCTTCTAGGAGTTGTTTGCATTGGGTGGAACCGCTCAAACCCAGGGGCTTAGGTAAATTTAGTGGACTAAATGTTTATGTTGATACAGAGGTTACCTAGCCTTGTATGTAATGTACAGGTTATACACTTTATCCAAAAACCATACAATTTAATAACAAATAAAAAATTCCAAACTGGTACCACTTTACAATACGGCTCCCTTTTGCCACTTGTAAATGGTAGTAACTCATCAATAAAAAGAAAACTGTGTTATAACTTGTTTAAAACTGTCTATTAATATTTTACAGAGTGTTACAACCTAATTAATAACCAGATTATAAACCATTCCTAAACTCTTTATATGGGTAGCCTTATTGTAAAGTGGGACCGACCAAACTATTAATTTGCTGTTGAAATAATGAATACTAAGCAGTGGCCAGGAGTCTGGGCTTAAATTAAGGACTATATTTCATTCGAAGGAGAGTCGGAATGTAAAAAAATCTCCAGGATCACAAAGTAAATAAACGCCTTCAGACTGACCTTCATCAAAATCGATGCGGCTCCACCGGAGAAGAACACAAAGCGCCTAAAAGTGAAAACTCGCAGCGAATCGCAGCCAGGCAGACAAACGCAAGGCGTTCAATTGACGATGACACATGCCGAAAGTCATTCGCTCGATGGCGCGCACAGATGTGAGCGGGCTGCGTTAACGTGGGGGAAAAGCACTGCTTTACTTGAAGGGAGACGTCAAAAGGAGTGGAGCATGCTATGTCCCTATGATAGTCGCCACTCTCCTTGTGCACAGGCAGCAAAGCATCGGGGGGGGGGGTTCTCCTGGGACAGAGATTTGAGCAATGCCTGACCCACTTTACTCAAGAATCAAAATGGCATTGGTGGGAAGAGGGACAGCATACAGGAAAAGGGACAGAGAGAAAGGGAGACCATGCAGGGTAAACAGGGGACAGCAGTGCAGGTTTATCAGGGGTAACAGAGACGGGGGGCGGGGTTAAGTCACACGCAGATAATCAAGGCAGGGTGCAGTGAGAGATGCAGGGTGACGTGTCCCCTCTCCTCCCCCGCTCCTTCCATCCACATTCCACTCACCTGCACTGCGACGTGTGCAAACTCACAGCACATGCAGACACACTCCTCATACTGAACGGCGGTACCCCGATGGGCCTGATCTTGGAGCTGATGGGTACCAAATGCGCATGCAAACACACGCATGGAAAAAGGGCCCGTCGCAGCAAAAAAGGCACACCAGCGCATACAGCGTCCCCAAGTGTAATTATTTATCTAATAATTAATACTTCATTATAATTAAATTTAATTCTACTTCAATGGCATTAAGAAAAACAACTAAATACTGCATACATATTATACACATACACACACATCCACACACACAGGTTTCTAATTATATCTTTGTGGGGACTCTCCATTCATTTCTATGGGGAAAACTCTAATCCCAACATGACAACCTTATCCCCTACCCTGCCCTAACCTTAACCATAAGTAACCAAACAGAATACAAGACTTTTGGTATTTTTCCTTTTCTGATGCATTTACAGATCTTTGTGAGGACCCCACAACATCAAAATAACAGGTTTTTATTGTTAGGGACATGTGGTCCCCATAATGTAATATAAACCTAATCCACACACACACACAGATAAAGAACATCGCTGAGGAAATGAGCACCCAGTGAAAAGCATGCAACAGGTGACCTGCAGTACTGGGAACCAGTGGCCACAAACCCCCCCCCCCCCCCCCCCAACCCCCCTAGAGTGATGGATGGTGATAACGGCACCGTGACTGGACCTGAGAAATGGTCCTTTCACAGACGCTGATGGAGAAACGATATCGCAAAGCCCAAACTCAATTTGCTCAGCCTGCTTGGACTCCTTTTTTCCCCCTCCTCCTCTTTAAGAAAAAAGGATTTATAAATCATGATTATTTTCTTAATGACCCCTAATATGAGCTGCCGTAAATCAAAACTAATCCAGAGCCTGGAGGGTTCAATCATTCCTGTATTTGCTTAAGTGCAACTGAAACCTCCGCCACACGCTCCGCTCTGACAAATCTGACATGACAAATGCGCAGTCTGTCCTTCTGCTAGGACAGGCTGCTACCTGAACGGCACTGGTCCTTCAGGCTCGTGTCCTCGGCCCTCTGCTGGAACACAGCTTGCTGGGTCTCCACTGCTGGCCATGTCATCCAACTCCAACATCCAACTGTCCTCAGCGACTTGCAGACCTGCAGGGTTTTGGGGGAAATATTAATTTGCACCTGATTTACACCTAAGACACCCACTGAGATGACAATTTTGTTAACTGATTCAAAAATGGATCTGATACCTGAAGTTGAGGAGAAAATGTCAGTTTCCTCCACTTGCTGAAGGTTTAAGAAAATGTCATTGCTACAATGCAGGCTAAGCATCGTAGGTGAGTAATATAATAAGCATTAATAATATAATAAACATTATACTTTATAATTTAATTTGCCACTGAGACATATCCTGCATATCTTTAGTTTCAGGGGTTCTCCTCATGCTTGTTTTATTTATCAGCCTTTTTACCACTGCTCCATCTTTCCCCACCTCCACCATTTCAGGTTCCAGCCCCCCTCCACCCAGGCGCCCCCAACCACCCTGTTTCTCCTCTCTCTCTCTCTCTTGCTCTCTCCCTCCCTACCTTCCTCCTTGTCTACTTGTTCAAGCAGCCATCTGGGACCTGCCGCACCGGTCTGCCACGAATCCATCAAAGGACCTTCCGGTGTCCGTCAGCCACAGTAAAACCTTGCTGTCACCAAACGCAGCTAAATCCATCATGCTATAATTATGTCAGTCGGTGAAGACAGGAGTTTGTCTCTCCTATAACAAAATGCCAGATGTGAGGTTTATTGTGTGCATGCGTGCATGTTTCCAAAGGGGACCTCATAAAGTTATTTCTAAAAAGGAGCCCCCTCCCTGCCAAAGCAGCGGGAAAGCGTTAGCAGAGCAAGATTAAAACCATTCCTCTTCCTATACAACGTCTGACAGAGCTTTCACTTGTCATTTCAGCCTCCATCGACGGGGGCAAGTCACAGATAAACTTAGCCAAAGACCATGAAGCACAAACACAGGCGTCGGAAGACTGACGGCACTGTGCCGTTTATTGGGAGACCGTTGTGGTATGCAGGTATGGCCATGTGTCCGCATGCTTGGCAACGGTTTCCGAGAGCGTCACTGTCCTATAGGCCAGTATTTCTCAATCCCCTCACCTGTTGCCACTGTCTGCTCTACTGTAGTGATGGCCAGTACCATCTATTGTCTTTTCAATCAGATTTTGATTGATGCAAGGTTGGTGCTGGTCCTGAACGGGATATGGCAGGTTAGGAGGGTCCTTGCTGGCAGCAACCGAGAACTAACCGGTTTGACACGTGTTTGACACCCGTTCAAGGCCTTGGTCGTGCCATTTCCTTATACTCTCTGGGAAACTTCCCTCTTCCCCCACTTATGGGTTGCCCCATTTGTTAAAAGTCTGCTCTTTATAATAATATAAACAATCGAATTTCAAGGTAAAAAAAATAGACATTTTAACGTTAGAATCGATTCTCAAAATGAAAGCCTTCAGATCGAAAGAATATTGATCCACGCATCCCTACTACCTTTTCAGTTTGGAAGCTCAGGATGAGCGATAACACTGGTTTTCTTTTCAGTCTCATCCAGTAGATACCCAGGCCCAATAGTGAGACTCGTGGGAATTCAGAAACAAAATTATCTGACAAGTTTAAAATTGAGCCGGTCAGAAACAAAAAAAAAATTACAACTTAGCATTCTACAACAACGCTTCAGAATGTTAACCAGTAAGTTTCTCTCTCTCTCTCTCTCTCTCTCTCTCTCTCTCACACACACACACACACACACACACACACACAATAAACCATGACTGGAGAAACGTGCAAATACGCCGCACGTGCGTCAGTGTTATCGCGTGTCATTTATAACTGGGGGAGCGCGACACGCGGTTGCGCAGGTGCCACAGTTAATTGTTTTCTGTCGTCAATCACTGGAAGTTTCTGAAACGATAGACATTAGAAAGACACCAGGCGGTGATGGAAAAGTCAGACTGCTCGAACAGTTCAATATGCTATTTAGTATTTATTTTTTTCTTGAAATGTCAGTAATAAATGTATCGGAATAATAAGACTTTAACTGTGGAATCATTTATCAAAGTTACCCCAGAACGAAGACAAAATGTGCTGTTCTTAATTGGCCATGAAACTCCCGCGCTGATACCCGACACACCCTAACCGCGAGGGGGCGCGCGATGTATCTGCGTATGTGTGCAGCTACCGCCGCATAATGACGACGTTTAAGGTAAACCGTAGCTTTTCTGTCAAACCTTATAGCTTATGTCCCATTGCGATTGACGTGGACGTTACCTGGTCAACGGGATAACTAGCAGCGCCGGTTCCGTTCCTCTCTCATTTATCCAGTTTACGTACCAAGTTACTGTGCGAGTTTCATCACTTATTTCATCTCTTATACTATATTATTCATACTTCGTTTCCAGTCGCTGTTGTGGTTTTAAGCCCATTTTGGTTTACATTTAGTTTATGGTGTGGGTAATTTGCCATAAGCTCATATGTAGGCCTATTCGTGTCGTACTCTATATCCATCTCTTTTTGTTGTAACTTAATGGAATCCAAAAATCCCATTTTTAAAAAATTTACCTAAATTATTTAGCTGCTTTTGACTTTTGAGCTTTCAGCTGACAGAAATAACGGCGCGGTGGCGGAGCTTCCCCCCTGCCGGGTGTCTCCGGGCGAGGCCGGCGGGAGGATGCCGCTGTCTGCTCCCCTCTGACAGTCTTAGGATGATCCCCGCACTTTGCTCATGGGCTGGCAGCCGAAGCGCCCATTTGAGCGTGGCGCTCCGAGGCGCATTAGTGATGCCTTACTTAAGCTGGACATTTCCCGATCATTTCCCAATGACGCGGATGCGCTTCTCGGGGAATCGCACCCGGCCATTTGCGCCTCAGTTGGGGGGGGGGGTATGGCAGAGGAAGGGTGCTGTGCAGACGTGACACAGGAAGCAAGCACGAAGCTCTTTTGTTTTAGAGGATGAAACATGGTTAATTGCACCGGTTTGCCTCAGGTGTTACCCTCCTAAATCGCCTTATAAATCACAAGTGATTGACAGGATGCTTAAACGAGCAGTTAGTCATTCATAATATAAGGCTTTTATTAAACTGCCTCGCCATACAAAAAACAACCAGGTCTTGATCGGGGGCACATTACGTGAATACCTGAATTTACCTAAATAATTAAACGAAAACGCCACAAAATATCAACACTTTGATAATCAGACACCTTTTTTGAAGTTTTTTTTAACTCATCAGGTGCGTCGTCTTCTTTTTTCAAGATGACGCATCGGTTCCTTCGTTTGCCGAGTGAGGGAGTCTGTTTTTCGTTTATTGATTACGAGCAATGCGGTGTCGTAAGCAGTGAATGACAAAGCGGCAGTGATGCGATTGAAGCTCTCGGCTGCCTAAACCAGACCGCTACTGCCACCTAGTGTACAGCAAGATCCTTGCTTCGGTTTCCCGAGAGACATACATTGTACATGATCGATTTTTAAAAGATTACTGTATACACTACATTAACATTTGCAAAAACTTATTATACAAGGAAAACAAAAAACACGGGCGATAAATGTATATTTATGATGTTTATTTAGTACATCTTATTTGACTGCTTTCTGCTTCATGTTTCAGTATACTTGCAGCCCTGGCTTTAAACCCTTATCTCTGTGCACATTAATATATACATAGGGGAGAGAAGCTGCTTCCCGTTCAGTGAGATTTCTAGACAGCTGTACGGTCATGCTGAGTTCATTCGCAGCAGTGACATGCAAACCCTTTGTGAGTCTGCAAACAGTCTGGAGCGAGGAGTTTGAGGTGGCAGGCCATAGCCCCTTAGCAGAAGCTAAGCTGTCAGACCAGCAGTTCATCACCTAGCCTCCCTAGGTCTTCTGTGTCCCCATAGCACACACCTACTTCCCCTTGTCTAAAGCTCAGCAGACTGGGAGATATGAATCAGGGGTCAAGAAAGTGTCTGTGGCCAGAGAGGCCTGGGTACACTTCAAGTTACAAGGTGATTTACCCAGTGATTTACTAGTGCTAAGCTGGGCTAAACTAACAGCTAAATCTGATGCTTTATGCAGGCTGACTTGCTGTTCAGCTGCAGCTATGTGGGACTAAGGGACTGCATGAAGACCTTGAGGAAAGGGATGGAGTTCTGCAACCTCTGATCTCTCCAAAGAACACTGGAGGTGAGCTCCACGTTTAGGGGATTCCCCCATTTATAAGGACAGGCCGAATGGGTGAATACCATAGACCAGAAACACTGCCGTAGACTGGGGGAGACATGGTCATGCAGTGGTTAGCAGTGTTGCATCACAGCTCTGGGACCTGGGTTCAATTCTCTGCCAGGGTTCCATGTGTGTGGAGTTTGCGTGCTCTCCCCATGTGGTCATAGGGTTTCCCCCACAGTCCAAAAACATGCTGAGACTGATTGGAGTTACCAGATTGCCTATAGGTGTGAGTTGGTTGGGTGGGTTGGTGCCCCATCCTGGGTTGTTCCCTGCCTTGCACCCGTAGCCTCCGGGATTGGCTCCGGACCCTTGTGACCCAGAATAGGACAAGTGGTTTCAGAAAATGGGTGGATGTATGGATGCCATAGACAACCCCTGGGAATGTTCATATAGAACTTTTCCTAGCTGAATTACAGTATACTTTCCAGCTAGTTTTAAATGGCCTTTAAGATAAATGACCTCAGCATTTTTCTGTATTGCTCACCAGGAGATCTGTTTTACTGGTTATGAGGCTTAGTGGTACTGAACCAGTATGTGCATAACTGTATCACAGGAATTTAATGTACAATTTCATCTTCACAAAAACCTCTTTGAGATCAGCTAATAAATTCTACAGGTTTCAAGTATAGTTTCTGGAAGGGTAACGGCATACTATGCATTTAGAATATATATCAAAGCAACAGGAGGGTTGACCAGAACACCCCCCCCCCCCCCCCCCCCCCCCCCCC
>JAODJW010000054.1:51286-68989 GCA_026777045.1 Hyperopisus bebe | reverse complement strand
GTTCACACCATATGACAAATGCTGAAAGATGCTTGCTGCGGTGTGTTCATGACAGAGAAGAGATCAGCCACCTGGATCCATAGAATAAATCCCCTCGTTTAACTGGAAAACCTGGCGAAGGCTGGGGAGCCTCACGCCGACGGTGCTCACGCGTGTGAATCATCGCCACCGACAGCAGCCGTCGATTTGTCCCAGCCACCAGCCCGAAGTGACAAGCGTCGGCTCGTTAATCAGAGAGGCGAGCGGCATGACCTTGGATGGCGGATGGGTGCAGGTGACGGGACGCTAATCTGTTAATATGCACGACGGTGTTCCTCCTGTTATTACGCGCCCGCGCCGTTGTTGTTGTTGCGATGCCATGTTCCCCTTACGGAGATTTAGGACTGAGGTAGATAAACAAAACGGCCAACCGCAGACAGCCTCCCTCTTCATCGCCGTCGGCTACCGGTGTGCCATCATCTGCCGGATGGCTTTAATCCCCAACTGAACAAGTACGATGGCACCAATCCCATGCCGCTTGGCTGGGCCAAAACTGGAGGGGGTGTCAAAATCAATAAGGGCAAAAACCAGGGACAGGCTGGAGGCGGTAGAAAACAGTACACGTCAGCAATTCACTCCACCCGGCATTTGTCTATATAAAACATAACACGGGAGACACAGATTCATATGAACAACAGAGCTGATGGATCTGTGTAGGATGTAGGATTTCCTGTGGCCCCATTAAAAGCTTTGCTGCTATGCAGCATCCAGCTTGGAGAGGTTGATCATTAACCAGCAGTAATCAGGTTGAATAAAACCATACCAGCCATGGCTTCTTGGGAGATATTTCCAAACATCCTTCCTCCAGCAGTCGCGACGACGCTTGCGCTTTGTGGTCACCTTGTGGCTCGTCTCACGCCCGACACACACACTTAAACGCGGCCTGCCTAGAGAAGCGCGTACATACAGCCATAACACTACAGCTGCCGCCTTTGTTTTCTGCTCCCATGGAAGCATTCGTCTTGTGCTTAACGAGCATTCCTGGGTTTCGGTCAGTCTTTCCATGCGTAACTAATGCATTAATAACCATTACATGCAGAGCCTGTCATCAGGCCTGGTACATTAACATGACAATATATCCCTTTTTGTTGGAAGGTGACCCCCACCACTGTTTATAGATAGTTCTATTACACCATGGTGAAGAGATAAGGTGAAAGATACATTGCATTGTTAAAAAATGAAATATTTTATCATCTTTTTATTATTATTTATACTTGCTCCATACTAATTTTGCAGCCGATTTGTATTCATTTACTTTAAGGAATGTGTGACGGCCAGCTGGGCTGTATCAAGAAATCATTTTCCCTGAACCGTCTGTCAGCATCTGTCCGCCCATGAGACATGACTCTAATCAACTCTCTTATTCCCACCAGTCATCCATCATAATGCCCCACACCCAGCAAAGACAGTAGCTGACATCTGTCTGGGGAGGAGCAGTGGACAGCAGATGGGGAAATACTCTTCTCCAATTCCTGTCCATTAACCCCCACCCCCTACTCAAAGGACACATAGATTGTAGGGGGGGGGGGGGGGGGGAATGGGGTAGTGTCACCTAAACAGTCACTCGACAGCCTGCATACCTGTTACCGGGGGTGTTTGTACAACCACAGCGTAGTCGGCCTGTTTCACTAACAACCTCATCCATTATTGTCAGCTACTCAGTTTCCACACCACCCTGTGAGCTGCAGAGTGTCTGTCAGCGGCCTGCTCCATGTGCCAGTGCGGCCCCCAGCTCTTCTGAGGCCCCGCCCCCCTGCCTTCCACACCCACATCCCCCATTTTTCTGATGTCGTCTGTGAGCAGTTCATTTTTTCCCCACTAGAGGCACTATCACTATCAAACTGAGTAACCCACTGGTGAACCTTGCCCCCCCTCAGTGTGCAGTTGTACATTAACTGGAGAGGTATCACTGTTGGAGGCAGACATCGGGGTGGAAGAGGCATCTTTCCAATGAGTTGCATCATCAGGGAAACACCTACCCGAGTGAGGGTACAGGTACACTGCATTTCAGGTTTTAACTTAAAAATACTCACTCCATGTTATCCAGCAAACATTTCATCCTCCTAGACATTAATCTGTTTTTCCAAATGAGGAGATGGGAGCGATTGAATTGACCTGCCAGAAATCATATTTATGCCCATTCAGCTCCCAACCACTAGAGGGCAGGCTTTATCCAGTGAAACGGGATTCTGCTTAAATATGGGAAAAAAATATTTATTTAAGTATACATTATGAAATTTTACACCTTTTGTCATCTCAGCAAACCCTTGTACACACAAAAAACATTGATGTCTAGATTTTTAAATCGTAATAACATGGTTTACAAAACACCATACCCTATACTATGATTAGAAAGACAGTACAGCCATAAAAATAGCAGAAATATCAGGGGGACCTTCATAAATTTTATTTACTGGGAAATGTTCATGAATTGACTGCACTAAAATAAACATCTGTAGACTGGACACATACAAATTCCAAAATAGTAAAACACCTTTATGTTCAACACTGGATTTGTTTAAAATATGTATTAAAACTAATTCAACTATAGAAAATATCTTGAGAAAATATCTGCATTTATACAGTAGAGGAACATCTGTACCTTCCTTTAGTGTTTGAAGAAGTAAACAAACCCTGCTTCCATGGCAACTTGTGCAAAAAAATCAGACAGAGAAGGACAGTCAGTTTTCCACTATTTAAAATCTCATTACCTGACCAGGTTAGTAAACACAACTTTTAATGCCAACCCACTTCTGAGTACTCCCTCCACAAAAGGTGGCAGGAGCTTCGGCAGATCTCCAAAAACAGCACCATGTTGGTATTTACATTGTATCATCTACTGGAAATCAGATTATTTATGAGTAATATCAGAAAACCTTTAACTGTTAATTTAGCACACCAGGCCAAGTTAACCCTGCATGCGAGTTACTGATTAATCTCAGTAGTGCTGAACTCAGGCTTGACAAGCGGCACGAAGTCTGCTCAGAAATGAGTCTCGCTTAAACAAGTCCCCTGTTCAGTTATTATTAAAGTGAAGAGTTTCCTTTTAAAATCCAAAGTGACTAGTGACACACACGACATATATGAATATAATCTAACAAACATATATAACTTAATGAACATGAGGATGGCATGACATTTACATACACCGTATATGTGTGTATGTATTATATGGCATGATATTTACATACGCTGTATATGTGTGTATGTAGCATACAGCATGACATTTACATACGCAGTATATGTGTGTATGTAGTATATGGCATGACATTTACGTACGCAGTATATGTGTGTATGTATTATACTGCGTATGTAAATATCATGCCATATACTGTATGTATGTACGGTGGCGGCCAAAATTATTAGAACACCTGACATCTGAAAATAGACCTTTTCTTGCCTCCAAAACATAATTTCATTTCATAATGTTCATGAAATATGCAGATGGTTGCGCTGAGTACAGCAAATATCAGATGAAGTGAGTCCTACTGTTTTTATCCACTTATAACTTTAATATTTGGTGTGTCCACCTTTTGCAGCAATTACAGCAGCACATTTCTCTGGCATAGTGTCAGTACATTTCCTGAGAACTTCAACACTAATGTTATCCCATGCCTTCTGCAACTCAAGCCAAAGGCTTTCTTTTGAATGTACAATAGATCTGTCCAGGTTATTTTCCAACTTCCCAAATTTGCTTGATGGGGTAGAGGTCCGGACTTTGAGGGAGCCAGTTCATCATTTTCAATGTTCCAGCAGACTCCTTCTGCCGCAGGTAGTTCCGGCAATAGTTAGCAGAATCTTTAGGGTCATTGTCCTCTTGGAAAATGAATCCAGATGACTCTCAGATGTTACTCCATGCCTCACCAGAATGTTGTGGTATACTTTCTTATCCATGATGCCATCAATTTTCACTAAGTCACCTGTTCCTGAGGCTGAAATGGCACCCCACACCATAATACTACCCCCTCCGTGTTTAACTGTTGGCAAGAGACACTTCTTTTTATATCTCTCCCCCTTCCTCTGTCGAACATACACTCTTTGCTTGTTGCTGAACTGTTCAAACTTGGACTTATCAGTCCACAACACTTTATACCAATCTTCCTTTGTCCATTTCTTGTGTCCTTTTGCAAATTTCAGGCGTTTCACTGTATTGTGCTCTCTATGCTGCTATTCTGCCAACAAGTCCTTCTCCCAGTCTCCGACGCACAGTTCTTGAGGACACTGATGCACCATTAGTCACTGTGGTGTTGATCTCATCAGAGGTCTTTCTTCTGTCCTTAAGACTGAAAATTTTTAGATGCTTCATTTGTCTGTTTCAAAGTTTCTTTTTCCTACCTCTTCGCTTTCAGTTCTAGTGTGAATTGGTGGCATCATGGTGGTCTAAAGTGTACTTTATAGTGCTCAGACTGCATCTCAAGTCCTTGGCTATGTGGCGGTAACTCCAGCCAGCATCAAAAAGGGCCTTTATTCGAACCCGTTGCTCACTTGTTAGCTCCTCCTTCCCTTTCGCCATGTTCAAAGAAGAGCAACATGTGCTTCAGGACTCCTTCTAGAGGCTTTGAATTTATACCAATTGGTGGTTTGGCCTCAGTGACCAAAGTGATGTTACCAATCACTTAATGAGCAGGATAGACCTTGTACATTCAAAAGAATCACTCAGCTGTGCCCTAAGACTCTTGATTCACCATCAGTGTAACAGTGATCACACCTGATAGTGATTAAACATGTAATTTGGCTTCTTCTGTGAAGGAACATGATTGTGTGCCATTGACAATGAAATAAGCCTAGCTTGTTTTTTGTAAGGAACATGACCTAAATTTCCTTATGGTGGCTCTATTCTATGGTTTATAGAGTATAATGACTTTGTAGAACTCATTCGTTTTAGGGATGTTTTAATGGCCACTTCAACAAAAACAACTGAGACCTCTTAAAATGCCAAGTGTTATAATAATTTTGGCCACCACTGTATGTATTATACACACACACGCACAAAGTAATGCACTTTATATGTTTGAAATTATATTTTGAAGGGAAGAATCATGGTTTTGCAGAAGGTTTTTTGTAGCATTAGAGCGTGAGTCACAGCTAATGCTACTGCGACGAAAAGGAAGTAACAGGATGGGACACTTTGGGGACGGGTATCCCCCGTTAGGCGGGCCGCCTGTGGCAGGCCTCCTGGTAGCTGGTGGCGTTGAGCGTCCTGAACATGTCCCTGCGAACGAACGACAGAAAGCTGTCAAAGGGGCACAGGGGCTGGCCAGGGTGGCGCTCATGAGACTGGCAGAAGGCAGTTTGGAAGGTGACGTCCTCGCCATCGTAGAGTATGCGCACAAACAGCCGCTGGCGCTCTGAGTTGCCATCTTCCTGCCGGGGCTGCGGTGGGATCCGCCACAACTCGAATACCAGGCGCGCGGCAAAGCGCGGGAAGCGGGCCTTTGCCAGCCCCAGCGCGCTCAGCAGCGGCACCAGCGTCACATCGTGTGCCGAGAAGACCGCCAGCGCCTCCCCGCCATCGCGGCCCCCTGCAGCGCGCAGCATGCGCCCCGCCGTACGGTTCAGGAAGGGGTGCGCCGCCAGCAGCGCGTAGCGGTGGTACAGCCCCTGGCGGCGCCGGTCCTCCTCATCCTCCAGCTGCTGCCGCTTGATTATGGCCAGCTGCCGTGGCGATAGGCAGCCCTGCGCAGTACATGGGAAGCTCAGGCCGTGGCAAAGGTGGCACGTCAGAGAATCGACAGGGTTGGCGGCACGTAGCTGGCGCGGGGCCACGCCCACCATCCGCGCCATGTCCGCGTATGTGCGGTCCAGCTCGGTGTCCGCCACGCGGAGTCGATACTGCCGCCGTTGCTCCTCCTCCAGGTAGCGGTTCCGGGCGGGACAGTCACAGTGAGCCCCGCAGAAGAGCGTGCTGGCCTGATGCTGCACCACCACCTCGGCCCAGTCGAAGTCCGGTAGCAGGCCGTACAGCAGCGCCAGGCCGCTCTGCAGCGTGCGGCTCTTGCCCGTCGACTCCACGTACAGCTGCCGGGCCATCCAGCCGGGCCGCAGCAGCCTGTGCCGCTTCATGTAGGCGTCACGCAGGAGCTGCCCATTGCGTAGGTGTTGCACGATGCCTGTAGGAGCCAAGAGAGGAGCAGAGGTCTGCTTACAGGAAGATGCAAGCTTTAGTTCACCTCTGAGCATAAAGGAATTGGTATCAGGGAACAGACAGATGATGCTGCAGCTTTTATTTCGTATTTGTGTAATGATAATAACCGATACTTTATTGATCCCTACGGGCAAATTTTTTACGCCTCCCTTAACTTGTTCTTTGTAGAGCACGTTGTCCACGAAGGGCAGCCACCTGTTGGGGCACCCAGTGAGCTGGGGGTTAAGGGCCTTGCTCAAGGAGCCGCAGATGTGCTAAGGCTGGGTTTGAACCGGTGACCCTCTGATTACAGACACACAGGCTTAGCCCACTGAGCCACACACTGCTCCCTTACCTGCATTAAAGCGAAATAATATCAAACGGAACACTTTATCATAGCTCATATAGATTTATCAAAGCCTGATGACCTCTACTTACTCAGTTGAACTGTACGGCAGGCGCAGTGGATGAGACTGGACACCCTGAGAACTTACTTTCTGATTTCAGAATTGCTCTACACACTGCCCTGTAGCCCCTCCCCTTTAACAGTCCACGGTCTTACCCGTCTGTGTGAGCTCCCCCATCTCACACATGCTGTGACTGGGGAGGCGGGGCAGGGCGCTCAGCGTGGGGTCCCAGCGTCCACGCCCTCCCCAAGACATGTGATTGATAAAAGTGGCCAGCAGTGGGTGGGAGGGGCTCCTGTGGGGAGAGGGGGGGGGGTGTTAATTATTCCATCAGATAACACAGCAAACAAGTTCACGCTCTTCAGCAAGCTGTGGGTCTGCTGCGTATCCACACATGACGGGCAGTTCCTCACAGCTGCAGCTGGCCGGGGGGGAGTGGGTGGGGTTTGGGACATGGTGAGCCTGCAGGGACCTATATGTAGCTGGGAACCAGGAATAAAGGGCAGGCAGCGTGGGTGTCTCGGGGTGGAGGGGGGGGGGGCAGAGACAGCAGATCGCTCTGTGAGAACACCACCCCCTTCCTGGTTAGAGTTAGGGCAGCTACAGACACACTGCAGGGTCAAAGACAGCCCACAAAAACGTCACCATATCCTCATACTGTTCAGAATGAAGCGTGCTGAAATATAAACTGTCCCCACCTAAAACTGTAAACACAGGACTTTAAACTCCCCCAGAAGATGGTAATGAAGCTTTGTGGTGACAGCTCAGCCAAGTATGCTTTAGGTAAGCTAACTTCTTTCAGTGGTTTGATGTCGTTTAGTCGGTGTGGTTGTCATATCTACCACCAGAGGGCGCTAAGGCACCGCACATCAAAAAGATTACCGCTAAGTCACTAAACGGCAAAGATCACTTCAAGGAAGAATTATAACAATCTGTGAACAACCTACATTAATCTTTCTTAACAGCTGATTCAACATGTAAAACCTAAGCTGTTATTTAAAAAAATATTTATCCAGTAAAGTATCTTTAGATCAAATTTATTTAAATCAACAGACCGGCTTGACATTTAAAGGAAACACAAGGACTGAAATACATTCCTTCATATCACCTTACTAAAGGAATATGTTGGTTTTGTAACACACACACACAGCTAGGATTTCAGAGTCGACTTCCTTCACATGAGCAGTCACATGCCTAACACACAGAACCGTGTTGAAATCTCTCTTCACTACTGCCACAGCGTCACACAGCTGGACTTCCCAGAAACCCTATAGATGAAAACCCACCCAGACCAATCAGCTCCCTCATGTCATCCTGCACGGGGCTAAATTTCACATACAGTCTAATCAGGAGAGGGTAGTGCACCTTGAGGGCTAAGCAGCATTGTGTCCAGAGGTACCACAGTGCAACCCCCTGCCCCCACCCCCCCCAACCCCCAAGACCACAATACTGAAGGACTAGTCCTACTTTGTATGGCCAACACTGGGCCATCCGGGCCCCCTCCCCTTCCTTCTCTTTGTTTGTCCCCCCTTCCCCTCCGTGAGTAGCGCCCCATATGTGAACTCAGAGGTCCAGACCTGGCTAGGTTATTTATACAGCCCCTCCCTGTTGTGGAGCAGGATCCTGGATATGAGTGCTGAGATTGAGGGCAGTGTGGGGCACATATAGAAAAATCAAGTCACCTCAGTCACACCCCCAGCCATCGGACACAAGCTGACGCGGAAACCTGAGTCTGCAGGGCATCGACAGCCACTGTGAATGATTCCATCTATTAGCACCCCCACCCCACCTGGAAATTACGCAGATCCTCACCCCGGCAGGCTGCAGCTTCACCCACGGTGATGCCTCTGTGATTAACAGCCTCACTCCCCCCCCCCATGCTTGTCCAGCAAAAGGCAATATTTTGAGTCTCAGGATATTTCATTCACCCTGGGACCCGTGTTGGATAACAGTGATGTGACAAGCGTAGATCCAGGAGGGGGCTGTTTTAATACATCTGCCTGTAATACACTTGTATGCCAGAATTACGCGTCAGGGGCTAAATGAGTCACAGATTAATTAGCACCAGCTGCACTAATGTAGCAGAGTGACCAACACTGTTAATCAGGAGCAAAGTCTGCCCTTCTGATACCCAACAGGAGCACACAAAGTAGCCAGTCTTTCCACAAGTTCACCACAATAAGGAAATGAATGTCTTTAGAAGGTGCCTTCAGACTCATTAAACCCACAGCAGCTGGTATCAGTCTCCATACCAGGCTGAAAGTGCTCTCATTAGGAGACACCTAGGGACTGTGTGTGTGGTTGGTTGGTTGGTTGGTTATGGGGTAGAATGAGGGAGGAAGGGAGAGAGGAAGAGATGGGGGGGTATGCCACATACCAGGGTGGGGGAAGGAACATTCTTTCGAAGTGGAATAAGCAAAAGCTACGGAGAAGAGCTGCAGGCCAGCGTGGCAGAAAGGCAACTCAAACATGGCTCCATTACCATAATTACAGGATGTAAAAATAAAAGTAGGAAGATTATGCCACTGGTTATAAATAGGCTTTGGTGCTCCCTGTAACACGCACACACACACACACACAGATGTGGAACACTCTTTTCAGTACCACAATGGACACAATCCAGAGTGTTCCCCATCTGAAGTGACCACCTTTGCAGTCCCCCCCTACTCCTGTATTGGCCCTGTGTGACGTGGTGCTCAGTTGGCATGATAGAAGGAGGAGATAAAGATGAGGAGAAGCAGTTTAATAACAGGAGAGGGATAAGTTACAGAGTCACCCACAGTTGGTAGAGCACTGATGAAAGACATGAATAAACATTACACTAAAAGCCTGGATGGAGTCTGGCACCGTACATCTGTAATGCTTTACCGATCAACGGACTTCTCAGTTTAAAGCTGCCTCAACTCGGTTCCTAAAGGAGATTCTAGGCACCTGGAACGTGGGTCCTGTTCACAAGTTCCTGGGCTGTCTAGACCTGTGACTTTGGTAGCTCCTGGTCACTTTTGTCTGTTGCTTTCACACTGCACAACAGGAGCTTGGGACCTGTATGCGAAACACGCATAGGAGATGCCAAAAGGTCGTATGTTAAACTTCACACGTAATTACATGCATCACTTCACTGGCACTCCAAAATAATGGAAGATGAACAAGTCATTTTATGTTATGTTAGTTATAGGGGGGATCATTCGTGATCAAAACAGGACACAGCCTTTTATTTATACGACCTATAATTCTTATTAAGTCTGGCCAGTAGATTGATATTTTGTTTTCCACAGAAAAAAAAAATCAGCTAACAAGTGCTGGCAAGTTTCAGCACCACCACTATGTTGGTTATCAGTCGAATTTTATGATGCAGAAATATTGGAGACAAAAGCAAAGAAATGTAGTATTTGATGCATTAAATGTAACTGAGGTACAAAAGTAATTCCATCTGCTCAGTTTTTGCTATGCTACTTCTGTTATCCTTGCAGTTCCATGTAACTTACAAGTTACCATTGGTGCTTGTGGTCAAGCCACAGCTGTAACTGCAACCCCAGTAGTTTGCGTTCAGATGAAAAGTACCTAGTCTGGAGCAAGTATGAAAAAAGGTTCCGGAACTGCTTCCAAGAAACTACAATTGGGCCTAGTTCACGCATTGTGAACATGACAAAAGTTCCTAGTTCTTGAAAAAAGGTTGTGGTTCCTAAAAAATTCCGGCGGTGTGAAAAGTGCTCTCTGACACAGAGAGTGTGGTTCCCCTCCCAGACACTAATATGTGAACTGGAAAGTACCCCCACCTCAGTGCCTTTACCAGGCCCCATCTCCTCGACACCTTGAGGAATCTGACAAAGGCTCCATTTCAGACTCGGAGGGTTCCACAGTGCAGAGGCACAGCTACACTGGGTTGCATCGAAACAGGTGACTCTGCCACGAGTACAAAACCGCCCACTGTTAAGCTGCTCGCATGCATACACACGCCCACATTGTGTGTGTGGTGTGGCAGTGGGCAGGCACAGTGCAGCCCCACCTGGCAGGGGAAGTGGGCGGGTAACAAAAAGGCCATTCAGCTGCAGTGGAAAAGGGGAGAGCTGCCTGCGGTCAGGATGACAGCCAGGGTGTGGCAGCCACAGAAAACTCAGCCGCGGCACACCGGTGCTGCCCAGAGATTTTTCACAGTGCACAAAGTGGAAACACACGCATGTTTCAGTTTCCTGGGGGGGGGTCACTTGGTACAGCAGACATGGCCGGAAATGATCCCCCAACCGCAGGTCACATAAGGGGAGATACTTCAACCAAAAATGGATGTTGAACATGAGAACAAAGAAACCATAGCTGGGGAAGACGTGACGCACAGGGGTGGGAGTGTGGCTCTGAGGCAGGGCAGGAGAGCCGTCTCAGGACTCATCGTAGAGGAAAGCGTGAGCTGCCGTGAGCCACTCAGCCGCCAGGAACGCGCAGCATGGTACTGAGCCTCAGTGGGGGAGCCAGACAATTTTCAGTGGGTTGGCCAGGGTGGGACCAAAAGTCATTTTAGGGTGAAACATAAATCTAAATATGAATTTAAGGCATCTAGAAAAAAAGGAATATTTAAGGTACCATCCATCCATCCATCCATCACGGTAACCACTTAATTCCAACTGGGGTCGCGGAGGGGACTGGAGCCTATACCAGGAACAAACTGGGAGCAGCACTACGGGCTCATTCTTCATCAATACATCATCAGGGACACAGAGAAACAGTTATGGTCTGGTTTAACTAAAATTCATAAATAACAGTGGGGGCCAATGAGGTGGCCAGGTTTCAGTATAGGGGGCCACAGCCACCCTTTGCCACCCCCCCGATCCGCGTATGTTGTGCCTGCACATATCACATATGCCTGGGGAACACAGGGCCCCTGTATGCAGCTTGCCTTCCTTGCCTTCCTCTGGCTTTTCATCCCTTGGAGGCAAGAACACGAATAGAAGCAGCTCGTCCTGCAACGTGACGTACCGACCAAAGACATGCCATTTCTAACCACCCAACGCGTTCAGCTGAGTACACACACCCACATTAGCTACGGCAAGGCCTAAACTCAGCTCGCTGACAGCCTGGTGGGGCTGGACAGCTAAGAGGACACCCACATCACACCCTACTATGGTAAGAGTTCCGCAATACATCTTAGGATATGACAGTAATATAGAGGAAGCTGAAACCTAAACTGCCAGTTTCCCTGAAACAGTAATCAGTCAAGCAGACATCTATCAGATATAACCTTTGTATGCATTTTCACTGGGGGTTTTCACCATGGTTACCTAACAATCTCATAGCACCACCCCGTCAGGCACAGCAATGCAGACAGAGTGCTTATGGTGTTGTCACGGCAGCAGCCGTGGGTAGCGACTCACCTGTAGGGCACCAGCATGCAGTCAACGGCAGGCCTTTTGGTCTTGGGGATGGCGTAGAGCGGGTACCGGTCGCCATGGCGAATCATCACCTGGACTGACAGCAGCTCGTAGTCGGCTGGGCTGTGGCCTGGATGATGACACCGTGCCATTAGGACTGTGAGGGAGTCTTCAAAAACAGACTAATATGAGTGTAGGAAAAATATCTTTCCTACATTATTAGCTTAAGCATGTAATTCAGAGACATGGCCGATGAATAGGCCTGTGCCACGGATGCTTAGCTCCGTTACTCTACTCCTCCCATTTCCCACCTCTCCAATGTGAAATTACAGTGAAACTCGAAACTGCAATGTTCTGTTCTCTTAGGCCCCGAACATGCTGGCTGCGTGTTGCATGCGTTGTGGCTGTGGCGCATACATGTGCAGTTGTCCGCGCCACCCGTGCTGCTGCTGAAAGCCGTATCTTACTACAGTGGGTTTACCTTTGATAATGGCCATCAGTAATAAAATGTTTGTTTTCAGGTCATTATAAAATTTATTCATAGTTTAGACAGACAACGGTTAAGCGTGTGCCACAGTACTTGTGACAGCACTACTTTTCACAGAAAAGTGGTGAGGGGCTTTTGAAAGCCACACTAGGAAGGATTATCACGTGCCATTGGTAGGGTATGAGAAAAACAGGATGGGAAACTCAAGCTTCCCTCAGTTGACTTGGACGTATCAGCAACTGAATCCAAGACCACTTTATGACCAATGTGTGTTTTATTATGTGGAATCGAGGGAGGAAGCCGGGGGAAAGAAATATGGAGGGAGATAAAAATATAGGTGGGAGATAAAAAAAAACATCATTCCTGTTATATATCTCTGTGGAAAAAAAACTATAAAATGTTTTATACCCATCTGCAGCTCCCCAGCTACATTTCATGTTATGACTACACAAGTGCGCTGCCATCGGTGAACTCTACTTTCTCGTGTGTTCCGGTGTTGAGGCAGTTCCACAAAAGCCACTTGGCCACCTGCTGGCCGGGTGAGAAGGCCTTACCCTCCCAGCCTCGCTCTGAGCGATTGGGGATGTTGCAGTAGGCGTAAGCCTCCTTGATGGGGTCCAGCACTGGGGCCTCTGTGTGTAATACAGGAGGTAGCCTTTTCCTATTCTTCCCCGGGGGCCTCTCATCTCCGACGGGGGAGACGGGAATGATGTGCACTGGGGAAGGACAGGACAGATCACTTTATTTAGATGTAAGGAATCGCTGAGGATGAGCTGTGGGGGGAACACAACTCACAGGACAGGGCAGTCAAGTGTGCATACAAACCAACACACACGGACGCACACACACATCAAAGGCCCTTCGGGTTAGTAGGGCCATAATTAACAAGTATCTTCCCATCACCTGCAGCAGCAAAATGAAAGTGAGACAAACATCAAGGCAGAATGAGCAAATAAAATAAACATATCTGAGGAACTTGAAAACCACAGGCAATTTATGGTTCAGCACTGAAAGGTAGAAAAGCAAACAGTCAGCTCCTCCACCCCACAATGGGGTCTGATCTCACCCCGGAGGTGAACACTCGTCTTAACCCTGGGGGAAGGCGTCACTTTGTTCTTTGGAAAAACAGGGAGAGGGACTCTCTTTCAGACACCCTCAGGCTCTCCCGGGAATGGGGTGCGGAGACGGGACTGCCCGTGCCAGTCGAGGGCGGAGAACCACACTGCGGGGCGCTCTGTCTGACAGCCAATACGCCGCCGTTCACTATAGTGTATGTGTGTGTTTTAAGAACGCAGGAGCGGGCAAAATCTGCCCAGCGAAGGCGCACGGTAGACATCACAGCAGACTGCAGTGTTTTATGCATGAACCCCCTGACACATCCCCTTTAACCCTTTCAAACAAACATTTTGAGTCATGCAACCAAACCAGTCTGTAAACTACACGTGGGTATGAGACGTTTCAGGCTTCTTTTATAATAAGAGCTTTTGTAGAGCCTGTGCTGTGGATAAGCTGCAAGTCTAATAGCAAGTCGGCCACACGCAGCATTTGGCCTCCCCTGTCTGACGTGCCGAAGAAACACAGCGGTAACCCTGCTTATGATTTGGGTAGATACCGCAATTGAGGCGCTGCCGAAACAACCGTCCCTTCACCTTCTTACCTTCAAGGGAATCGGATACAGATACACACGTACACCAAATCCCAGAACAATAATTCTAGCCGTTTCTGGGGAATGAAATAAAACAGGACAGGGTTCACTCACCAACCAATATCAGCAGCACTGGAGAAGCAGACGAAGAGGGGACCATCCTCTCGACAGCCCGGTGCAGACAACCAGCTACACACTGGCATCTATTCACCACTGTGATGCCTGAGCCCCTGCAAGTTTAATGGTCCCCGACCAGCAGCCAATCACAGTTTACTGCTCTCTGCAGAAAGGCCCCTTTATAGCCTGTGGTTGGTTAGACGCCCATGGAATTGCTCATAAGAGCTTTTGCAAAACTTGTTGCCGAGATGTAGACCCCATGTCTACACGGTTCACACCCTCCACCCATCTTTACCAGGACTCATTTCTAAGTGGGAGACCTCCTGCATCTTCATTGGCAGGGACCTTCTAGGGCACTTAGGGGTTAAAAGAAGCCTCTCAGAAAATCAGTCAGGTACCAGACCTACTCATTCTGTGACAGACTTTGGCAGCACTTCAAAGTCTATCTCTTAATAAATATCCAAACCAGCAAGATGTCTGACTGATTCTCCTTTGAGAAAAACATATTGTACAAACACAATTGCGACCTGGAATTTTCCCATTTATATGTACTATGTTACTACAGACTAAACAAATTTCATGTGTGAATTCACAGTATGAACAGAATAATTTTAATGATTTCTAACAGTTTAAATCCTGCCAGTTGCTTTGGATCTGGAGACGTTTTGTGTGGCAGCTGTCCACAGAGGAGCCTTGCTTTAATTCCTGTACTCAGTGACTGCACCTCTTCTGACAGCTTACACGTCATGTGATCAGTACGCAGACAGCGCTTTCATGATACATTAAAACTTATCCCAAGAGTACTGTCAGACTTCACGGATTCCCATAAGCTTCAGGAGCAGACTTGCATTTTAACTGTCATTATCACCACCAGAAAGTCCCAGACTAAATATGGACTTTTTGCTTAAAGAAAAGTCAATAATCTGAGATCATCAAGTGGCTTTCTGTTTCGAGCTTGTCAGATCATGTGGTCAATCTCAGGGTATTTTGCTATTGATATTATTGTGATTTGTTTTTTCTTGGTGGGGGGGGGGGCTGCCATCTGTACTGGCAGTGAGAGTCGGGCGGCTGCAGTCAGTGATGATAATTCTGTAAATCTGCCCTTGTTCAGAATGTCCAGCATGTACAGAGTCCGTTAGATTGCCTGGTGCCACCCCATGATTTCGTACTTCCTCTCTCCTCACATTAACATCTCCCTCCACTCCACCTCCTCTCTACGCCTTACAATCCCCTCATCACTGTGAAAGATGAGGTAACACCAGAGTTTCAGCAAAAAGAGGAACCTCATCAGATGGGGGAATGTCACAATCAAGCAGCACGGTTCATCTGTTTGTGTGCTTCCCTGGCATTCTTCCTGCTGTGCTCCAGGACAATGCCAGTGCTTCATAGAAATCTATGAACTATGAGTGCAGTGAATCGGGACAAAAATAATATCTGCGATGGAAAGTGAGGTTTTTGCACTATTAATTACTTGCCCTTAAAATGTGACACACATGTAAAAACAGGGTGTAACAAACACAGTGACAGGCACACAGAAGAGGGGAATATGCCAGTATAACCAGTGCAGGGTGCAGCTCTGTTTATGAGGCCAAAGGTCAACAAGAGTGAACATTAACATCACAGATAGGAACTGAGTGGGGGTGTCAGCTGTCTGTTTATCCACCGGTTCCGGAACGTTATCACTTGTTATCACAGAATCCCAGTGCCAGCGGCAGAACAAATCTGACGGACGGGCCCAAGACATACCTGGGGGGCAATGTGGGGTGGCGGGAGACGCGGGACTGGGCGACATGGACCAAAAAGCATGCTTGGATGTTTTTAGGCAGATTAGCGGTACACAACACTATATTATATAATATTATATTACATTATATTATATATATCTGTGTTTTGTATGAAGTGGGCTGAATGTTTCATTTTAAATCAAAGTCACTTGTCTGAAACACTTTCATTAAAACAGTGTGGTCAAAACAAAATGCAAAGGGTTTCCTCCCATATTTGCAAATATAGCGATACACTGTTAAGAATACAACTCCATCCACTCATCCATCTCCTGCAAGTGCTTGTCCTATGTAGGGCCGAGGGGTCTGTAGCCTATCCCAGGGGCTACGAGCTCAAGGCAGGGAACATAGTACAACAGAATACAACTATAACTATTATGTATAGACAAGTCATTATTGCAAACAGAAGCCTCAAAATTAAGACAAAAATAAATGACGTGTTTTCACATGGGTCCAGTAAAACACCCTCAACATAAAACCCTTTCACTCCACTATGCCTAGCAACAGCATTACTCTAAAAACAGAAGGTGCATTTTTATGAACAGAGAAGACTAAAATCTAAATCTAAAACCTATTTGGCAAATGGCTTTAAAAACAGAAGCGTGACAATCACTGAAAGGGCACTTGACTGAAAAGACCCTCATTTTAGGTTTTGGAGAATGTTGAAAGATCGCAGGATGTTGCAGACAACACACAAGGCTAAAACAATGCAGAAAATCATTCAGATCACATAAAATAATGTAATATATAAATAGTGATACATAATATTTGTTAGTGTAGGTGCATACTAGTATACAATATAGTATGCATCTACACTAACAAATATGCTATAGGTGCATACTATATTGTTGTAGAAATTTCCAGCTGAAGACCTGGTTTGTGTATGAAGAGAATATTATGTATAATTGGTCTAACAATGAAACTAAAGTAGAAGCAAAAGTTCCCCAAATTGTTTGAACCGGGCACACATGCACATCAGCCAGGGTCGAGGCAGTGATCGAGGCAATTTTCTCAGGGCAGATAAAAGGCCCTCCATGCAGGGTCGGATGACTGCGTAATTCAGTGACATCATCATCTAAGATCCAACAGACAAAATCTCCCATGACCTCAGGCGGACATGGCACCTGGAGTACCAGACCCGGTGGCGAGAGGGAGGAAGGCTAATCGAAGCATTCAAAAAAAATCAGTGTCCCACTAGCTGTCAAGGCAGTCAACTGCGTCAATGTATTTCAGCCATAATAATGAGTGTTTCTTGGCCTTCACAAGGTTCTGCCACAATATCTTTAATGAAAAAGTCATGGCTTGGGCACCAGCCTCACTCATGTTAGCCGTCTCTGTGGCTGTGGAATCTCGCATTTCTCACAGTAACGTTAAAACTGTTCAGTGCCATTACTGTTGCATTTTTAATAATGAATCTTAAGTATAGTGCTCCCACTGTGTATAGGAGTAACTTTGTACACACGGGCACAATTTGCATAATTTGTATATTATATAAATAGGTCTTATAAAAACATAAGAACATACTTTTTATGTTATCGTTCAGGCTAGCAGACTTTTACGGGTAGGGGGGGGGTGCCCAAGCATTATTTATGAATTCTCATTCAGGGGGGGTCTGCCTCCCCTAACCTTGCCAAAAAAATAAAACTGAAATAAAAAAGACAGTGTCCTTAGTGGGTGGTGCAGAGTTGGGGGTGCACAATGGCTTATTTGGGGGGGGGGGGCGGGGGGGAAGGGGGCATGGCC
>JAODJW010000054.1:8990-51186 GCA_026777045.1 Hyperopisus bebe | reverse complement strand
ATCAGGGGACAACAGCAAGGGCGAGGGGGGATTGTTCCACTTGAGGGGATGTCCTCATCCTGGACAGGAGCACAGAATCTGGAGGGGGGGCTATGGTAATCTCAGTCCCTCTGAGAAAAGCGGCTTGAGGCTGACTGACCTCACTTGACTGACTTTATGTGCCCCGCGTCAGCACGTCCATGCCTGGCCTCATATCTGTTTCTGCATGCCGAGGGCTGCTTCTACGCCTTCCAGAAGGCATGCGTCACCTGCTGCTTAAATGGTGCCATTGGCTTTAATTATATATCTTTAGACTGTAAGAACAGTTTTAAAGAATTTAGAGCACATTCCCAGTCATATTTAAACCTGCACGGCATTTTCCATTTCAGCTGCAGTAGACACAGGACCACTTCTGCTGTGGCTTCATGCTTGCTAGGTGCGGTGCCCTCTCACAGACCATAATCTCGCGCTGCCAGAGCAGCTGTCTTCCTACGCTCCCCCGGTGACACAGAGCACACCGGCAGGGCTCTACCACGAATGACAAACCCGACATCCGCTCAAACCGAGACAGAAACGGAAATACCACACCTGTAAAAACACATTCACCAACCAGCCAAACACAATGTTAAAAACAGACTTCACACTGCATCCCCACAAAAAAGAAAAAAACACTCCAGTCAGGTATTGATGCCCATTCTTCACTATCTGCAGGAAAGGGTCATTCATTAAACTGTGAATGTAGAATTTTTCTTTCTTTTTTATTGTTCACCATTGTGTAAATACTTCCCAGGGAGGTCATGCTCATTACTGCACGTACTTTTAATGCATCATGCAAAACCTTCACCACACGCATAGCCATAAAACAACACATTAAAAAACAAACTCCTGCTTCATTCAGGCACTGACTGCTCTCCCCTCTCCCATTAAGTTTTACACACACACACACACACACACACGTTTGTAATTATATCCTTGTGGGGACTATTCATTTCTTTGGGGAAAACTGTAATCCCAACATGGTGATCTTAACCCCTATCCAGCCCTAACCTTAACCATAAGTAACCAAACAAAATAGGAGACTTTTGGCATTTTGCAGAAAAATGGTCCCCACAACATCAAAATAACAGGTTTTTATGACATTGTGGGGGACATTTGATCCCCACACTAATATAAACCTAATCCTCACACATGCGCGTGCGTGTGCACACACACACACACACACACACACACACACACACATTCATATCTTTATGGGGACCAACCATTCGTTGCTATGGGGAAAAAACCCTTAGTCCAACAATGACAACCTTAACCCCTACCCAGACCTAATGTTTACCATAAGTAACCAAACGAAGTCTTTTGATATTTTTAGTTTTTTTGTTTGCAATCACAGATTTTTATAAAATTGAATTTCCCCTTGTGTGGACAGAAAACCCCACAATGTCAAAATAACAGGTTTTTATCACACTATATGGACATTTGATGCCCACAATGTAATATATACATTAGGGCTGTGTGGTATGATGATGTGTATCGAATGACCACACACCCATACACACGCACACACACACACCCATACACACGCACACACACACACCCATACACACACACACACACACACACACACACACTCACCCATGACATATAATGTGTTGATCAGAGACAACACCACTAATCCCCCCACCCCCCCTGGGCCTTCCCCGACCAGAAGGCTGGATGGCAGGTTGCTGACATTTAGCAGCCTAATTACCCCGCATTCGCATTCTCACCACCGCACCGCCAGTCTGCTGTTCCGGCAGTTTTTTTTCCCCAGTTCTTTGCTTTAATGAACAGTTGGAGTGATATTGCATTGAACTCTCTGCGGAGCTGTAATTTTCTTGTGCGATGCGGCTCCTTTGGCCGGCTACAGAGGGATCGTGCTGTAATTTAACGGCTTAAATACAGCCCCCTTTAGTGACTCTGTTTCCCATCCCAGTTTAAGCACAATGGACTAAAGATGACAAAATAAATAAATGCATGACTCTGTGGTTTCTGCACAAAGCAGACAATTCAAAGGCGACAGCTGGTCAATCGACAGCTCACACAGACCTGTGCGCTACACATATAGACCTGCATCGTCTAGGTATTGACCTTAAAGATGTGATATCCCTTTAAACTATGCACACAGACACCAAAATTGCCACTTAAATCAAACCCACTAAAGCAGATGCATCTCATACACTGAAGATCTGCAGAAATCCAAGAAAAATCAATAAGTACTTAAAAAAATAAGTACTTAAAAAGGGGCTTTCATAATTAATTATCCATTTCAGGTTAAGAAAAACAATCTGTGAAAATTATGCCAAAAAACATGCATGAATTCACATGACATCCTGGGGTCAGAAGACTGGGGTGGGGGGGGGGGTACTCCTTATGGCCAAACTATTTAAAGAATATGCCCCTCAGAAAGTCTCTACACGGACCTGCGAAAAGCAAATAGACAGTCTAACCCTTTGCCACATAATGATTTATGCTTTTAAGCAGACCCCAAACAAACAATCTTAGGCACACACTAACATAAAGGGAGTTTTCGTGAAAATGCTGATATACAACATGCATTCACACACACTGAGTGGTATCTTGGGGGGAGGGGGGGCTGCCCTACTTACAGAACTGCAGACTGAAGCTCAGTACTGCCAACACTGCCGCCACCAGCAGCAGCAGAACGAACCGGGTTCGGGCCAGCATGGTCCAGGCTGTGTGGTCCAGGTCGGTCAGCCATCCACTCCCTGCCCAGTGAGAGCTCCTGCTCCACGCACCTGGACAAGAAACAGCATCAGTGCCATGTGACTGCGATGCACACTAGAGTGGGACATGGGTACCTGCAAAGCTTTCAGCAAGGTGGGTTTACTTGCTGATCTCACTTACTTGCTGATCTTACTTGCTGATCTCACTTCCCGAGATACAGAGACCTGCTACTGCAATAAGAAGGTAAATACCCTTAGCCAGCAGGGTGTTCTGCTTGTAAATACTATGGTCAGAATTCATTTCAATTCATTCTAATCCACAGGAGGAGTACAAAGCCACACCAGGGCAGCATAAAATGATTATTTTGATAATCAATTAATCATGTGATCAGGCGATCAACTAATAGATTGGGCCAAAAAAGCATTTGCATTTAAGAGGTTTTTTAAGTCACAGTTGTAATAAAACTTTACACTGTATAGAGATTTTCTACATAAAGTGACACAGAAACAAAAATCCACTGTCTCTGCCATTTTTAGCTTGCTAATTGTTGTGCTTTATTCCGAAGTGTACCGTGTTTTGACAGTATTTTCAAAAGCAATGCTAATCTTACAAATCTCTGAAAGCCACGCTATGCTGTATTATCGTAATACTACCCAAGCCTATACTGACAACTTTAAAAATGTTCAAAAACAGCTGTTACCGCTGCGCTACATTCCTTGTATTTGTTGCATTACAAACATGTTCCCTCTGCTCATCTTGTGGATGCACCGACTGCGACCGTCTGCATTTGTGGACAAATGTAGTATGTACTCAAGAGTCTGGATGCACAGCTGTGTGCTGACCGCAGCGGCACATGGAAAAGTGCAGCATGAACTAGATTTAACACGCCGATATTAACGTCGCTAGGCGGTGATGTCATTAAACCCAGTTCATGCAGCAAACACAAAAATGCAACTCCACAAAATTTGTCGTCAACTATTTTATATTACCAATTATCATTGCCATTATTCATTAGTTGTTGCAGCCCCAAACTCAACAAAAAGAACACCTTGTGGATAGGGGAATAACGGGGTTCATAGAGGGAGAACCTACACCATGCACTTTGCAAGGGGGTCCCAGAAGAGATGGCAGATGCCCCCTGACATACGTCCAAGCCTGGCTTTTACTGACATGCATGGCAGGCTTTAGGTCTGGCACACCACCGGAGATTTCTGCAGCTTGCATAATCCCGAGTGGCCGTTTCTCTTTCCTAGCAAATATAATTAGTTGACACATCACTGCACAATGAAACGTGTCCTCTGCATTTAACCCATGTGGGGCATAGCAGTGTGCAGCTGTTATTTAGTACCTGGGGAGCAGTACATGGGGGTGGTACCTTGCTCAGGATACCTCAGTTGTACTTTGATGCTCGGGGATTTAAACCAGCAATCTTTTGATTACATGTCCTTAACCATTAGGCCACCACTAATACAAATAGCAGAAGGGAACATTTAAAAATACCCAGTGATTACATTTGTTGCTGTAGCGCTGTGTTGGCATTATAGCCCAGATAGGAGGAACACAGATAGAAAAATAACCACTCTTTCAGTGTCTTCATAGTATGGCATAACACAAAACATGTTAAACCTAATAAAAAAACAAAAGACTGTCCTCTGTGCTTTCAGAAGTACATATTTTTTTGGCAGAATAACCAGCTCACAAGGATTTCTCTTTTTTTCCCGGGGCCAAGTTCAAAGATGCCAACTCCTTCATCCATCCACCACAAAAACAAATACACAATTAGTCTTAGAATAGAACAGAGCTTAGGAGACACTATACAGTAGATCTGCTATTGTGAGCTTTACATGGTTTTACTTGTCTACACAGGTCTGCTATGAGATGCAGCGGCAGCCTGCACACATCCCACGCCAAGCTCGCCATAAATGCACGCTGTAGATAGGTTAGAGAGAGATAATTGCTGAAAATAAGAAGTGATCTCGTAATAAGCAGTCATATTTTTATATGTATGTAACCGTCTCACAGCCAAGGTCTGAGCTGAGAAACAGAGTGGGAGTCAAGAGGCTGATTAGATGATGAGCGTCTGTTTGCTGGAGCTAGCGGGTCTGTCGCAAGCCGCCCAGACCTCCCTGCGACTGTACATTGGCCAGGCTGACATGGACCCCCTGGCTGAATTCTTTAAGATCACCTATGTGTGGAGTCATCTGTTCCATTTAATTTCATTTCTGCCCATCTGGTCTCCACCCATCCATCCATCCCATCCATCTTCTATAGCCGCTTGGGAACAACCCAGGATGGGGCACCAACCCTTCGCCGGGCACACTCACACGTCATATACACACACGTACACCTACGGGCAATTTGGCAACTGTAATATACTTTAGTATGTTTTTCACTGGCGGTTGGGGGGGGAACCGGAGTACCCAAAGGAAACCCCACGCTGACACAGGGAGAACATGCAATGTCCACACATACAGAGTCGGTGCAGAGATTCAAACGAGGTGTGAGATGACAGTAGTAAACCCATCCAAATATAATGTCCCCATCAGAGAAACAGACCTGGACACATAACCATCAGTACCATTTTTAAAAAGGTATTTCTGGATCTGTCATTGGTTTGATGTCCTGCAGCGTCCAGAGCCACAGAGGACAGAATTTGGTAACAGAAGAGAGTAACATCTTTTGACTTAATTGTGTTATTTACATTTAGATGATTATAAAGTGGCCTCTTATGCAAAGCAATCAAAAACAGCATTGATGCGGCAACTGGATTTATCTGCAACAGGAGGGTGGCCAAGCCCTACCTGGGACCTTCAAGGCGTGACTCTGACTACCACACTATCCATTGCAGCAAACAAGCATATTAAACATTGCAGACCAAAATTCTAATACATATCAGCAGCTTCACTGCTGGCGTTGTTGATTATCGTCTTTTAAGCATGCTTAAGAGGGTCTCCAAGCAGTGCATGAAGCCAGGTTAGAGAAACAGTACAGGGAGTAACTCAACTGGGTAAATAATGGAATTGCGAGGTCCTTTATGGAAGACACTACAGTGACTACACGCAACTATGTGGGCGTCCAGCTGATGCAGCTCGTTCACACCATATTTTCTTTAACAGTGACAAAGAGACCACAGCTCTTCAGCACAGCACAGAGGTGGTGGAGTTGCGGTGGGTCTATTGGATGTTTTAAAGCGGATCTCCGCGGTAAGCAGACATCGCGCCTCTGGTGGCTTCGCTTGGCCATCATGGTGCATTGCAATTGAATCGCTTTGCGATGCATAGCGGTAGGTTTCGAAAACAACCAAACGGGTCTAAAATGATTCAACCTTCCCTACATTGCATCCTCACAGCGGGAATATTTTGGGTAAAACATGGACACACCCTTTCAACCGATCATCTGTACCTCCAGACCAGAAACCATTACAATTATCCCCCTTTTAACAGATTCATATTAGTCTCTTCTGCACGTCTAAAACGACCAGGGGATTAAATAAATCCGTGCACCCATGTGGGAAAATGCCGGTAAAACAAGAAACGTCCACCGTTATAACTACCAGCTTCTGTGCTCTGACAACTGTGGCTTTGTGAATGAGACCAGCTCGGCGGCGACTTTCCTCCATGGCTGCTCGGAGCAGTGGGGCTCGGTCCTTCTGGATGCGGCTCCTGTCTGCTCTGTATGCATTACAACCGAGTCCAGCCTCGTGCCGTCTATCCTTGCAATAACACAGACGCCTCCGCTTTCCTGCACATCTGAAAAAAGCTGGAAAGCTAGCAGCCTAACATTACCGGCTACTGGAGACAGCGCGACGCCATCCGAGCTGTGGTCATTTCGACCGACGGTGGCTACATAAAACTGCCCACTACACTTTTTTATCAACATTATTTGCAGAAAAACAACATGTCTAAAGCTCACCCGGTCCGGTGGAGGCGCGCACCTAAAGTACCGGCGACATGGGAGCCTCGATCCGCCGCCTGCTTGCGATAGCTTCCTCCAATCAGTGACTGACTGTAGATTTCTTACCCCCCCACTCACTCTCTCTCTCTCTCTGCCCGCATTACGATAAGCAAACCTTGATGTTCATGAAAACTCTGCATGTGCACCCGGCAGCCAGTCGCGCCACCTTGCGGACGACTAATGTTAAGACAGCCAGCCGCTTCCAGCATCTTGCGAAAAAGAAGAGTTTGCTGGTATTATTCGGCAAACTCGGACATTATGTGTAATATAGACATATCATGTGATTTAAGATCTATCAGAAATAACACCTGGTTCGTCAGAAATATGATGTGATATCTTGGAAGTATCATCTGCGGAAAGCTGAAAGACGTATCCTTCTCAGCACAAGGTAGTAAATCGCAAATATGCCCACTGTCTCATGGCTATCAGAAGAAATACGAGGGAAGCAAAGCAGCTAGATGTAATGACGCCTTCGCAACTTTATTACGGACAATCAAGCCGTGGGGAGTCGTGACAATGCGACAAGACTGAAAAATCATAAAAAGCAACCAGTGCTGCCACAATGTGGCCCAGACGCGCCTTACAGGCCACCTTAGTCTTTACACGTAATCGTAATTTAAATCTTAATTTATTTAGGGTGAACAAAATGGAAATCCAAGACTGCACGTGATACAGACTGTGCGGCATGACAGTACTGGGCAAACCATTGTGTTTACCTCTACAGTATTTTTAACAATAAAATCAATAACACAGCATCCCATGGCCCTACATTGTACAAGCTGGAATAGAAAATGAATGTATGGAATAACAGAGCATCGCTACACATGCATTAGTCAGCTGTGGTTATTTTCTGTAAACCTAGTAATCTGTCCCCTTTGCCCTGTCAGCCTGTTTAAACACATGCAAATGTCACAATGACTCATCAGTGTGAACCCTAACCTAAAATACTAAATAGATCCATCTGACATGAGCCTGGCCAAAAAGCACTGAAGTGGAATAGTAATTTTAACAAAATGTTTCACATACTTAGATTCTGGGGCCCAAAAGCAAAATTTAACATGCTCTGACGCGATGGAGTCACTATAAACCAACAAAAATAACAGCAGCAGACAGGTGGATATAACCTCAGACAAGGTTATGGTATGAATACTCTTTATTAATGAAATCAAACCTTGATTGAGAAACCTGGGATCAGTGTTTAGCAGAAGCCTCCCTTTGATCAGCTGCCTGCAGACTTATCCCAAAACAAAACATCACACCGCTGGTTTCCTGGGCAGACCAGCTTATCCAGGTGACTAAAATAGTTCACAGAAGTGGAATTAATGAGTTTTTGGGAGATACAGGCTTGTCACTGTCCCATGGGACAACACCCGCTGCCTGTTCATTTCTTGTGTTTGTCTAACTCTCTCATCCACCCTAAGATTCACCTTCAAAGGGTTCTAAGTATGAAACTTACAGTATGACCCAGTGTACTGGAGAAGAGCATATTATTGAAAAAACTAAGGGAAAGGGGAGGAAGGGGGGGCTGCCTTTATGGTGGGCTCATGCTATAGCTGTTGAGGCCAGTTGATAATTACAAACTAGAAGCAAACAGTAGGATTGCATGTGAGGCTGTTCTCAGCATGCCTTCCCATTGGCCATGCCCTCCTGTTGGTCATGCCCTCCTACTGGCCTTGTCTTCCTACTGGGCACGCCCTCCTACTGGCCATGTTTTCCCATTGGCCATGCCCTGCTACTGGCCATGCCCTCCTGTTGGACACACCCTCCCACTAGCCACACCCTGTCACTGGCCAGGCTCTCCCACTAGCCACGCCCTCCCACTGGGCATGCCCTCCTACAGGCTACACCTATTACTGCCCTTGCTCTGCTTCCTGTCAAGGCCCTTTGCCTGGTGTCCCAAAGTCTGCAAATAAAATTCCACTGGAAACTGGAGCTCACCTGCCCCTTAATTTACAGTGGCATTGCTGGTTAATGGGGATATCACTGCATGTGGGGATTTATGTCTGCTCCATCCCCTGCACCCACCCTGGCCATGTCCATATGAGCTGCACACACACTCTTTAGAATTAGAATTTGGTGATCAGTGGTCATTGTTGACACACCACAGCACACAGCGCACAATAACGAATTGTGTCCTATCCATTTAACCCATGTGTGACATCGTGACATAGCAGGGGGCAGCTAATTCAGCACCCAGGGAGCAGTGCTTGAGGGCGGTACCCTGCTCAGGGTACCTCAGTGGTGCCTTGTTGTTCGGGGATTCGAACCAGCAATCTTTCAATTACAAGTGCGCTTCCCTAACCGTTAAGACACTCCTCCATCCCCTTAAAGCTAAATGCACACTTTTGTTCCCCAGCACACTATTACAAAATCTGTTGGGCTGAATCAACAGAATTGCACCCAGGGGCACCAGCATGATTCGCCATTGCAAAAGGAGGAGATCAAAATGACTTGCATCCCCTGTTGGACCAGCGCTTAGACACCAACACAGATAACAGCGCATGGAAGACTCCAGAAGTGCCCCTGAGGAAGCTGAACACACCCCAGCCCTTTGCTAGATGAGCCCAACTGTTTGAAGCTGGTCTCCGATTGTTGGAGATTCAATAATGCATTTAAATGCTTGTTAGGGTAGCTTCCCATGCCGTGGCCGCTATGTACCCCCCATCCCTGCCCCTCTATAACATTTGGAAGTATGTCTGTCATATGAACTGGGTGCAAAACGTGCCTTTCATTAAAAGCTATTTCCAAGCCCGGCAGGACGAGAGTCATGGGACCTGGGCAAGAATCTGCAGCATATGCGGCCATCATGAGATGCTTGTTAGCTCGTTTCCATCTGTCTTGCTCTTGTGCTGTGGAAAATGATTCTTTTTCTGTGTTTTTTTTTTGTGAAAAGTTTGCCTACACGAGATTCCCAAGAGCGGCTGTAACTTACCAAAGTAGGCCAGTCTCCCTTGCACAAGGGGAATTTTCCATAAAACTTGCAAAGAAAGATCAGCTTTTTTTTTTTTTTTAAACGGAATGAAATATCACAAAAAGGCTGCTTGCTGTTAATCTGAAGTTTTTGCATACCATCAGTATGTGAAGTACTCCACAAAACCAATTCATTCTTGTACACATGTGTTCCTGAAGGTTCATCTAATTTATGTCAATATTTATGGTAACCAGATGAATATCAAAGTTAGAAAAAAAGTCTTTCAGAAGAGTAATATCTGGAGCTTCAAAGCCTCCAGAGGAAGCTTTCAGCTAGCCCAGATTCTCGTTAACTTTGGAAGATTCAGATACCAGAAAACCGATGATGGCTGCAATTTTTAACTCTTCACTTGATGTCATGTGGTCAGTTTGGTGTCATGTGGTCTGATAGAATTCAGTCTTCACGCAAGTATTTTGGGATAGCATCAAGTCATGGGCCACCTGTGAATGCTGTCACTCTCACTGAGGGGTCCAGAGTTGCCTCGCCGTGTCAGTAACCGCTAAAGCCATAACCTCACGGTGGACGGAGTTTAATGACACCGGAGATATTAATACACACTCCAATGACACAAAGGTCCAGCAGATTGAACCATAAAGCACGGTGAGCCCTGCAACTCAGTAGGCGAAGACGTGGGCATTCTCTCACACTGGGGGCATCTGGAACGTCTCTAAGACCCAGGAGATGATCTTCCTGAAGAAGCAGCAGAGGAAGTACACACCTCTCAAGATTGGCAGGACTCCAGTGGAGAGGGTCAGCAGCTACAGGTACCTCGGAGTAGACATCTGTGAGGACCTGACATGGACAAGCCACAGGTCCACCCTCATGCAGAAAGCTGAGCTGTGACTGACCTGAGGCACCTGAGGAAATTGAACTTCTCTTCTGCATTGCAAAAAAACCCACAGCGTTGCTGTGGGATCTGTGCTTTCTGGGAGTATCACTGCTTAGTATGGCGCTGCAGCCCCGAGGACCACAGAGCCCTGCAGTGGGTTATATGATGTGCCAAGTGAGGGAAAAAACTGCCCACCCTGCAGGGCATCTACATCCATCGATGTGGGTCCAGGGCATTAGGCATCATCAAAGACACTCAGCACCCATGCCATGAACTGTCCCAGTTACTGCACTCAGGTAGGCGCCTCCAAAGCCTGATGGCCGGGACAGAGAGGCTGGGGAGAAGCTTCTGCCCCCAGGCCATTAACAGCACCAAGCGAAATAAGTTAAAACTGCAACCTAAACTTTAATATCATTTAAATATATTTATCCCTATTTCTTATCATGCTTTTCTCATAATTTTTTATCTTTAATATATTTCTATCGTTTAGCACTTTTTGTTATTTAATTTTGTCATCCCTTGCTATCCTGCTTTACCTTTATTGCACAGTCTGGAATAGTGGCAATTTCATTTCGCTGTTGATGTACCACTACATTTATGCATGTGACAAATAAAAACCTTGAATCTTGAATCAGACACACTTTTTAAGCAGCCTTTTTGTGCATATGGTCTCATTGCACAATGTACAGCCATCTTGGACTGGAGACAGAAACGTGGCTGAGGTTTTGAGCTCTTTACACGCCTGCCATTGCTGTGGAGAAAGTGATGGAGGAGTCCATGCAAGCCGTGAAAGATTGATCTGAATGACAATAGTAACATGAGGTTGCAAATGGCAGGTGTGGTATTATTCCACCTGAAAGGGACACATTGTTTTTCATGTCCTGCTTTTATTGACAATGCAATGTTTTTTTCTAAATACTTTATGTGTTGTTACTGTTTCTGTACTTTTTGTGGTTGCTATTTATTTGCTTTTGCATCATTAAAATGAAAGTGTGAAATAATTTTTGGCCGCTTTTCTTGAAAACAATGCATGCTTTTACAGCATAATAGCTAATGTCAAACTAAGCATTAAATCCCTGTAATTCTTATGATCTTCATATACAGATGGATAAAATTCAAGGGATTAAGGAACTCAAACCTTCAGTCTCCCTTACAATAATCTTTTTATTTGGCCCACTACCTATTACCTTCATATAAACAAACATGACTGACTGACTGACAGACAGATACATACATACATACATACTTTACTGATGCCGAAGGAAATTAATGAGCTATTAGTTAAGTTCTCCGCAAACAAGCTTGATGGGCCGAATGGCCTTCTCTCGTTTGTAAATTTCTTATGTTCTTAATGCATCCAGTAGCTTAAATACACAAAAATACAGAAATACTGCTACAGCACAGGCCGGTTTTAATTGCAAAGTGAACCCTGGACAATCTGATGCCCCAGGAGTGTCAGCTGATGCTGATCAGAGGGCACAGAAAGACCCTGCACACACACACACATACACACACACACACACACACACGTCGATAAGCGCTACACAGAGTGCATGCCTGCATGAGCCACTGCTCCAGCGAAACGTTCGTGTATGGTCAGGTGTGCTGATACGCGTGTGTGTGTGTGTGTGTGAGTGTGAGTGTGGAGTTCATTTTATATGCTAAAAATACAGCATTGCTGTCAAACCTGCTTATATTTGCTGATGGCTGATGTTTCACCAGAGCTACATCTCTGTTTATTTATTTTAGCAAAACCATATCGGTATCATCAAACAGATCTCCTCTCGAAATGTAACTCAAAATATTTGCTTTCAAAGTTCAAAATAGCTCTTTTTTTCTTTTTTAAGTGGGCCCTGTATTTAGCATGGACGATGTGTGCTTGACACCTGGTGATCATGTACATGAACGTGACCAATCTAACAAAGAGCGTTTAAGGAATGCCATTGATGAGAAGGAAATTCATGCAGCTGCTAATAAATTTAACATCAACGTGACATCATCCCACGCTTCTACTGTGGCAGGGATCTTCAAATCTGGCCCTGAATGCCGAATCTAGGCCTTGTTTTCAGTTCTCCCAGGCAGTTAGTTTAATAATTACTGATTCTGATTGGCCAGAGGCTTCACACCTGACTCACAGGTAAAGGAAGCTGGAAATCAGCAGGGCTTCGCCCATAGGGACCGTGATTTGAGTAGCCTTCTCTAAGGGATCTCCAGCTGGTCGAGGTGTGCAGGCAAGTTGGTGGTCTGACGGTTAGAGGACTGGAACCTGGGCCAAAATTATGCAAGTTTCATTCCCTGGAAAAGTCTGCTAATCTATTCTTAAGCACTGTACTTACTTAACCTGAATTGTTTCACTAAGACGTCGGCTGACAAGCTACTTAACGTAGTACGAGCTGCATCATGAAATAGCCTAATAAGCAGAATCTAATACAACAATGCCCTGCAATCAGTTCATGCCGCACAGGCCTCTGCAGGAGAAGGCGGAGACTCTCACCCTCAGCGAGAGCCTCCTCTCCAGGAAGGCCAGCACCATGCTCTCCTTATATTGGAGGCACAAGCTCTCGTGCTTTTGATTGGAGGCACAAGCCATGCTGTTCCTGCTGGCAGACTGTTAACATGCTAACTGCATTATCAGCATATTGAATGCGGATCTTCACACAGAACCTCGGAATGCGACTCTACCTAACATTACCCTAGCCATCAGCATCCAGGACATATTACATAAGTATACTCACACGGATAGAATATTTGCCATAATTACACTCCATCTTGCTCTATTCCAATCTCGTGACAGGTTCTGATTTATCAGGGTCAACAGAACATTTGAATGGCACTGTGTAAAAAGTTAAACATACAGAGGATACCAGGCTTGGGTGTGTGACATGTTTCCTGGGGAACGCAACTGTGACCCACAGAAATAAATACTCATTGTTGCAGGAAAAAACGACAGAGAACCGAAGGAATTTTCAGTCGCAGGAAAGTCGATTATCCATTTAAATAGGATACAGAGTCAAAGATGCTAAAACTTTGAGTTCATTATGCAAATAGTCTGAACTGTGGTGCAAGTTTGCCCATTGATGCAGGATCTGCGTGAGATTGGCCACTAAAGACCAGCGTGTAGGGAAGTTGGGGTAATGACCTCCTGTTTCGTACAGTTGCGCTGATCCATAATGCGATTAGGACTGGCTGCCCAGCTCACATGATCTCAAATTCATCAGACTGCAGGCCTAATTATAAAACCAGGACTGAGTGTGATCCATTCTGCTGCTCCACTGAGTAAACCGTACTCCATTCCATGCAGCCACACTAACTGCCATCAAACACAGCACCAAAAAGGCATCTCCCTCAGCTGCTCCGCAAACGTGCCAGTTATCCAGAGAACATGCCAATGATTTCTACAGGTGGGTAAAATGGTACTTTACCTGGATAAAGGTTTCTGTGTCAATACAGAAGCATCATTTCCTCAGAAGCTCCTCAGTCGTACTCTGTTTCAAAGGGCTCTACCTCATTTGCATAAGTAATATTTGGGCATTAACTTGGAGGCTGGTTTAAACAATAGTAACACCAAAACTCTCTGATGACAGGTCCCAATGTAACTGAAACAGACACATATTGCACAATTTGATAAAAGGTACAAAAAGGGAATAATGTCATATTTTCGTTGGAGTTTGACGGCAGTTCATGATGAAAGAATCTCCCACAAAATCACATTGTCACAAGTTTGTGACAAGTGTTCTTTGCATTTTCTGCATTTGTGATAAACATAGTGTAATACATCGATAAACCACAACTCCATGACAATCCTATAATTCCAAAGTTCCACAACTGTTTGTATCATAGACATTGACCCTCTATGACCCCACTGTGAATGGAAGCTTTTTTGGCAAGAGTAGTCTGAGTGGTCTGCAAACAGGCCAACAAGACCATTTTTCAGGACAGGGTGTTATTTTGGAGCAGTGGCTGCTGATGTGTGTTTACACAGCACCATAGAAGCTGTACCAACACCAAAAACATCTCAGTTACTCATAAAGCTTTCTCTGTCTGAGGTGATATGAAGCTTCTCCCATCCAACCAGCATACTATTTAAATGTTCATTTGACAGAGAATGCACTAAACAGACCATGCCTGTGTCAAAAAGTAAAATACTGAAAGGGATGAGGGGTTTTATTGTATATGAAGCTTATAAACCGCTGGATACAGAGCAGTCTTATGATACAGACATCACGCCCCCCAGCACCTTCACGCACGTGGGGTTTATCCCAGACTACACTGCGCCCACTTGCCTCTCGGCTTCATTCACAGCTCGGTCACGTGACCGAGGCGGAGCCGGTGGTGACGTGAGTTGCCGTGCGAGCCAATCGGGCCATCCGCTCGGCTGCTCGTCATCGTAGCATAAACACTGCGAGCCGTCGTGAGCGGCTGCCGCTGACTGACTGGCGGGCTGAGGCACCGTGGCTCGGAGCCGTTGGGGGCATGACGCGGTGAAGCAGGCGTATATGTTTAGGAGGACTGGCCGTTTCCTACCGCTGGGAGCTGCGAGCTGAAGCCCAGTTTTAGTTCTCGTGTAGGCGGCGGTTCGTTGCACTGTCTACCGACCGGGCCCGCTCTTGAGGGCCGCTCGCTTCGCCCCGTCCGACCCTCGCGCCGCCCGGCTGCCGGACGATGAGCCAGGATGAGTCAGAGAGACGCGCTGGTTCATCTCTTCGCCGGAGGGTGAGTACGGCGGATGGCCGCTGGGACTGTGCTTCCCGCGGCGCGGTGTAAAGTGACACCGGCCCTGTTGGAGCAGCACCCCCTACGTCGTCTCCTCCATCCACAGCTGCACGTCCTTCACGGGGAGGGCGAGCGAGCTGGGCGATCGTGCGGGGTTCTTGGCTCCCATTGCTCGCCTCAGTGCCCTGTGTGGTGCCCTCGTACGGCCCACGAAGCCGGTGTTGGTCCCACGGCCTGGCCCGGCCCAGCTGTGGCAGCCGCGGAGTTTCCCCGGCTGGCAGCCCGACACTTTTCACCGGCGTCGGTCACGAATTGGAGACTGATGACCTCTCAGGGACGGTGGGATGTTTGTATCTGACTCGTGTGCGTGTGACCGTCTGCTCCTTGAGTGAATAAGGTGTTAAACGCATCCAGCTTATTTTTGATACTCTTCTGTACAGTGCAACAGTAAGACTATCTAACAAACTGGTGCATGTCAGATATCAGACACTGTAACCCTGCTGGAAGAAAGCTGCTTGCAGTGTACTGGTGACGGGCTGTTTAAGAAGCGGCGTGACATGTTTAGAGGTCTGACACCATCCATCGCCCCCCCCCCCTACCCCGACCCAGCTGCTGCTTTCCCAGAACTGGGGAGAAACCTGGCCAGTCCGCCACGCCTGCTGAGTTCACGGGGCTCAGCCTGTTCGCCTGCTGTTGGAGGGGGGTCGTGTTGTTGCATTATTTTCGCACAGTGTAGTCTCACTTGTCCAGTTCTAGTTTTTGCTTGTTGGGGAGAAAGATATGAAGAAGCTGCCCCGTTAGTGTCCCGTGGTACCATGCGCGAGCAGTTTGCCGGGCCGTTCTGGTGACCGGACCCAGCTCATTAGCTGCGACGCTGCGGTTTGGCCCAGTATATTATCCTGTTTATCAGGGTAGGGCTGCTGTCTCAGGTGAGCTGCTTTATCATTGTCCCCACTGGTCGCTGTTTTTAACCCCCCAAGGTCACCCTTCGTGTGCTGTTCTTTAAAGTGGCCGTCACTCAGTGAAATTTAGTCTGTGTCTAATATTAGAAGTAAGGCACAGCAGGGCTCTGGCGTTCGAGTGTGTCATGGGTCAGGGGTGTGAGTGAGCCCACAGGAGAATCTGGTGCCTCATCGGTTTCTATGCCGATGCTAATCGTCTTGATATGTGGCCCTCCATTTTTTCAGAGCAGGCGAATTGGTCGGCCTAGTGAATTTCTCACTTGTGTGTGAATCCACAGGGGATCGGTGTAACGCCGTGTCTCCTGGGAGCCTGCGGAGGGGTGCCACTGTACGACAACATGTGGCCCCCCCCCCCCCCCAGTGCCAAATATCACCTCTGTATGATTTGGTGTATTGCAGGGGTGTGTGTGAGAGAGTGAGTGAGTGGCTTGTGCTCTCTGTCTGACAACCCCTCCCCCCCCTTCCAAATTCCCGTGGCTGTATCTAGGTGCGGGGGCACCGTGGGCGCCATCCTGACATGCCCACTGGAGGTGGTGAAGACACGGCTGCAGTCCTCGTCTGTCAGGCTCTACATCCCAGAGGTGCAGCTGAACACGGTGAATGGGCCGAGTGTGGCCCGGGTGTCCCCAGGGCCTCTGCACTGCCTCAAGTAAGCGGGCCGTACCTGGCGCTTGGTCCCTGTCACGTATGTTACATATGTACATGTCCTGAGTGTTTTACCTATCACTGGCTTCTCCACTTACACTCGCAAGGTTTGCCAGGATAGGAAATCACACCCCGAGGTCTCCTGAGTTTGTTTGTACACATGCAAAGTGCTGCTCACAAAGTTTTCCGGAAATCGGACACCCGTGTTTTTTTTATTCTGTCTTCCGTGATGTTCCTTTGTAATCAGTTTGTTAAAAAGTGTTAAACAAACCAAAAACACATCTTTAAGGGCCAGCTCTCTGTCAGAAACTGCAAGGAACTGTGACTTCTATGCTAAATAATCATGGGAGATGCAAAACGCCTGCAATTTAACTTCACACACAAAACTACACCCCCACCTCAAAACAATGGAAGATGGACGAGTCATTTTGGTATTTGTTAGTTACTATGGGGGTTGATCATACAGTCCAAAAAATGAAACACAGACAGAAAATCCCATTATAGTGGACTCGCTTATAATTGAATACCGTCTGTGACGGACGAGGTCCGCTGGTCCCGGCCGTGCACCTTTAAGAACATGCAGAAAAAGCATCAGATATAGCGAACCTGCATATGACAGAATTTCGCTTATAGCGGACAAACAATTTGGTCCCCAGGGCCGCTTTTAGCTGTAGTTTTGTTTGGCTATAACTGACATGCAATTCCACCTACAAGGCGTGTGGTGTGCCGGTGATATCCAGCGCAGATATGTAGTCGGGATTATTAATAATCACACATCTGCTCAGGTAAAGTTGGATTACTACATGTACAATATAATAATCTATACCAGAAGTGTGTCCGCTGGGGTGTCGCATGAGTAAATGGTGTTCTGTAGTTGTGTTCTGGGCATACAGCAACTCTGGATATAACGGACTTTGGATATATTTGGATATTTTGCCAGGTCCCTTGAAGTCCGTTATAACTGGATTTTACTGCACAACCCACAACATGTTTAGAAATCTCTATTAAATCTGACCCACAGGATTGAAATCTTGCTGTGCAAAACTAGATGTTCCGCGGTATTTTGCGATTTTTGGTAACTTTTAAACTTTCATTTCTGCATTTTTTTTTATAGCAACAGAAGTTTTTTAACACAGCAATGCTGAAGAGTGTCTGAAAGCCACTCTTTGACAGAAAAAGGCCCTTTTTGCAGCATGTGTGGCCCGTCTTGGCAGGAACGGCTTGGAACCCAACCCTGCTCTGTCTTAAAGAATAGCTGCTCGTTTAGACTTGCTGGCTGTTGTGTGTTGCTATAACCACAATCTGCACCTCCCTCCCCACAGGTTAATACTGGAAAAGGAAGGACCTCGTTCCCTCTTCAGGGGACTCGGGCCTAACCTGGTGGGCGTGGCACCATCCAGGTACTAAGTATCTCCGTTGTCATTTTACTGACGTGTCACTGGAGTGTGTGAGTGCCTTAGCTGTTGTAAAACTCAAACTGCTGCTGCCAAGTGTGTGACATTAGCAGAAATGCCTTAGAGCCCAAAAAATCTTTGTGCTGTGACATTTACTGCGCTTGTTGCATTGCTCGGCTGCAGTCGTCACTAGATGAGAGGGACATGAATTTGCCTGCTGGCACTGATAACTGGGGCAACAGGTGGTGGTTCAGGCCATGGGCTTATAACCCACGTGTTTCTGGGTCTAGTTGCTGGAAGGCCCATGCTGTAATACCCTTGAAAAAGGTCATTAACCTGGATCGTTCTCTTGAAATTATATTGATCCCTCGAGGAAATTCTCTTAGATATTCAGCTGAATGAATGGGTAAAAACTGTGACTTTGGGTGAGCAAAAAAAAAAAGTGACCATCAGCTGATCATCATCCTACACAGTTATAATTCAGAAATTTAGCTGCTCTTCCAAAGAAACTGGGACAAGTTGTCGTTGACTCTGAGGCTCAGGCAGGGATCCATGACCGATGAGGAAAATACATCGCGGCATATATTTCTCCCCACCCCCCGGGGAGATTTCGCCTGCTGTTGGCATGCAGAGCCTTCACTGAGATGCTCTTGCACAGATCCTGCTCTCACATGAGCTGAGAGACTGGGGCTTTTACACTGCCTGTGAGCGTTCTCTTGGCAATGTTAGCTCTCTGGCAGGAGGGAGTCTGCGTGGCTGATTGGCCCCGTAACGGGTTGTGTCCCGCCTACCATTCATGGCACTGGTCAAGCAGCATGCCTGTCAGTGTGCCCTGTATTTCAGTCATTCGCCATTGTGGGGACTGCAGCAAAGCTCAGTTCTTGTGACCAGACTGGGTCGTCCTATACTAGCCAGTACCCCGCCAGTCCGCCGCTGGTAGTCATGGTGGCCTGGCGCCTTTGGCTTGGGGACGTCCTTCTGTGTGGCTTTCACGCTCTGGGCATGAGCCCGTTTAGTGATTCCACCTGCATGTAGGTCAGACAGCTGCCCGCTGTTTCATCCATCCGTCTTGTCCAACTTCCACTCTGACTGATTAAATAAAGGAATGACGTGAGAGGCCCGTTTTATGCCTGACAAGTACCAGTGTTGCGACACTGCCTGTTACCTAACCCTGCTTTGGCTGGGGGAGAGGTGGTAGTCAAGAAATCAGCGCTGTTTGAAGTGGTAAGTCAATGAGAGCAGATGGGTGCTTGTGAAGGTCCTTTTGCTGCTTGGGGGGGGGGTGTGTGGAGCAGCGGGCATCAAGATAAATGGTGGCTCACGCTAAGTGTGTGTAGAGAGCTTTGTTGATCCTCCTGCTGGAGGGGGGAGATGGGTAATGCCACCTTGCGCAATGTCATTTTGAAACCACCTGTGTGCTCAGGGTTGCTCCCCTCCTGCAAACGGACAGCAGGTCACGTCCGGCTGCTTTTATCGAGCTATGATGGTCCTTTTAGCACGGATACGAGCCGCACTCGGCCGTGATGGAGTTCTGGGGTGGGGTGCTGGCTGCTCTGAAAAATGTGGTTCCGTGTATCCAGCACATGCACTTTATTTTCTCCTGTCCCTGCGTTTAGTGCAGCCTGTCCTAACCTGCCTGTCTAATTTAGTATTTACATAGGCTCAGGCTAAATGCTTCAAGGCCGGGAGATGCGGCAGAATATTAATCCAGTCAGTAGCCCAATGGCAGCCCCCCCCCACCACCACCCCACCCCAGCCCCAGTTCAGGTTCGTTATTTTGGTGCAAACAACAAAGTCATTGTTTGGAGGGGGGACACCACACATCTGTAAGCATGTGCATTGTTTTTTCTACTTATGCATAGGAGTCTAAATTCTATCCCCCCCTCCCCCCCACAACCTGCAGAGCAATATACTTTGCTGCGTACTCGGGTGCGAAGGAGAGGCTGAATGGCGTACTTGAACCTGACTCCACACAAGTTCACATGTTGTCAGCGGGTTTGGCAGGTAAGGACCGCTCCGTTTGACCAGTTAGGCATACCTGGACAGATCCTGAGGGGGGGGTGATCGTGTCATGCAAGTGTAACCTGTTCAGGTTTACTAATGATGTAACCGGTTAGCCTGAAGCGAACAACCTTTAAAAAAAAAAAAAAAACTTCTGCATTACTGTGCTGCATTGCCCTTTGGTTAGTATTTGGTTACTTGTCTTTCCTCTCTAGCCTTCATGAATATAGCACCTGGCCATTTGTAATGGCTACGTTTCTGTCTGAGTCCTTTGTCTGTGTTTTCAAGACATTGTTCGGATTTTGAATGAGGACGCAGCTTGGGAGGTTTTCCTTTGGAGTCTGTGGGATTTTCAGGAAACAAGCAGAAAATTCAGGAATCGCTGCACGCCCATCTGGCCATACTGAACGATTCTGAAAAACCTGTCTGTTAGGTAGAGCTTCATTCAGTCTGCTGCAGAATCCCCCATGTGAGCATGCCGCCCCCCTTTAATTGGGCATCCTGTTAAACTCGTCTGGCCGCTGTAACCCCAGGTCTGTTGACTCCACCTGCCAACAGCAGAGGAGCCCTGCAGTTTGAATTGGAACCAGCCTCTTGGCACCTTATCTGTCCCCATAGCGACCCACTAGCTGCGCCGTGTTGTCATGCGCGATGGGCAGAACATAACACGATCCTATCCTGACTAAAATGGGAGATGTGTGCTGGTTACTGTTTAACGGTCATGCCCATTATACTGAGTAAGATGTTCACCTGTTACCATTTTATAGAGATTTTTGATAGTGCTGTAAATATCCATTTGTTAGAATGATGGTCTTTATACTTTGACTTCTCTCTGTAGTGTGTTTTTAATTATATAGCCCCTGTATGGTTAATTTCTTAATCTTGGACCATGCTTCTTTTTTGGGAGGGGTGGGGTCAGGGTGTTAGGAGGAGAAAAGCCTCCATGAGTAGCCAGCTCTCTGGTTTACATGGTGATTGTGCTCCTGGGGATTCTCTATTGAGAAATACTAACCTTGTCATTTCAGAAATGAGTGTTTCTGTCTCAAGCAGGTTTGAACACTTCTGTTCTCTTGATCTTTGGAGTCTCCCATCCCTGGAGACCTAGGTGGTGTTATGGTTACATGTAGATCCTGCTCCAGATCGACATGCCTAGAAGACCACTTTGTAAAGGGTTGTCAAAGGGTATCGAGCAGAGATCAGGTTTGCTTACGTAGCTCCTGCTCTTGCCGGATGTGGGACGACCTGTTTCCCAAACAAGTCCACAAACGAGCCCTGTGTTTTGGTCGGCCATATTTCTGGCCTTTCTGCGCCTGCAGACCTCCTTCAGTCCATCACGGCCGCAGGGTTAGGACCTGTGAGCTCTGCGATGGCCTGCGGTCACCCAGTGAAGCAGCGTCTGCTTTTGAGGGAAGTCCTCTACTTGTGTGTACGAGGAAGGGTGCGGGGAAAAGACGACTAGCTCGTGTTTGAGATGCATGTTGAATGACAGTTTTTCCTAAGGGGTTGTGGGGGGGCAGGGGAGTGTGGCTTCGCCCTCCTCCCCCTGGTATCCAGGGTCCCTTTAAGGTCCACAGGGCTGGTGTGAGTGACATGCATGGTCCCGGGTTCCAAGTGTGCTGTCAGAACATGCAGAATACACATGGAATTCCTCTTTCTGCTGTCTGCTGCCTATCCAGAGGCAGACTGACAAGGTTAGCATTTACTTATCTTACCAGCCCTGTCCCTTGTCACACAGCTTGCTGTGGTTATGAAGGGGGGAATAAATATACTTTTAATAGTAAATTTATACACAACTGTTTTTTTCTTTTTTTTTTTTAAACAACATCCTGGACCATTAGAATCTACTGGTTGGTGCCACTTCCACCAGGAGCCAAGCTTTACCCGCCCCGTACCGCAAACTGACGGTATTCCATTGCGAAGGGTGTGCGTCGTACCCGACCGGTACCTGTGCTGAGATGGTTCTGCTTACTAGCAGGGCCGAGCTGGTTGCTTCAGCAGCATCTGATTCATTGACAGCAAGTCAATATACCAGTCACCCGTGTCTATAAGCATGGATTATCTGAAGGAGAAAAACGGCATAGTCTTTCTTATTCATTATTAGTAGTATTGCACATTGCAATGTATTAATGCATTCCAGATAAGTCAGAACTTGCAAATTTCCAACCTCCTACTTTAAATCTACTATAGCACAGCTGAACAGCATGGATTCGTAATGCAAATTTACACAAATGAATGCTTATTCTGATGCTAACATAACAGTGATTGTCACGGATGTGCTAGCAGAAATGAGCACACAGTAATAAAAACAAAAAGAAAAAATTCCACATAGTAAATCATGCTGTGTACCGTGTGGACAGTGTTTATGCGTCTCTTCAGACCCACCACGCCTTTACTTAGATGACCGTACTGCAGAATACCAAGGCGAGCTGGAATCGGGCTGTCTTCGCGGTACGAGTTGGGTACAGGTCGGTTCCTGTATGCCAGTGGAAAAGCACCATACATGTTTTTTTTTTTCCCCCCCAATACTAAATCTCATGTAAATTTGGGGTGGGGTGTGCATGTAGGGACTAAGAGGATAACCTCCAGTTGCACATGTGCGCCACATGGGAGTGTATGCGAGCAAAGCAGTGTGCGAAGGTGCTCTGCTTTGCTCACTGTGGTACAGAAAAGCCTGTGTCTATTTTAGGCTCTTACTGTAGCTTTGAGCAGCGTGACGGGTGAGATGCTGCCAGCTCAGGGCTCATACCTGCAGCTTTCTCTCTGCAGCTGTAAGGAGAGGCTTGGCCCTCGTGAGTACATGCAAGCCTTTTCTACTGCTCTTACTGTTACTGCTGTTAATATTACTGTCATTATTGGTATCTTGTTTTTAATCCATCCTCAGCCCACACCTTAGGGTCCTGTCACTACTTTAATCCCGTTTGTTTGGGTTTTGAGGCCTCTGAAAGTCATTAAGAGCAGAATACCCCTTAGAACCAAGTAATTCCCTACACACTCTTCACAAGATGATACTGGAGTTTTGATATGGAGACACAGCATTCTGTACTGATGGCCACACACAAACACACGCACTGTAATCCCACCTGCTCACTGGTCCTACACTGGTCCCTCACATTCTACAGACTGATGTTATATGAGTATATTTTTACACACCGTTTATCCTCTGCTGTGGTCACATGATCATGTGAATGCTTTGCACGTGCAATGTGCATGATTGTATGTAATAATACATACACAGTAGTTTGCCTCAACTGGCGTCATCTGTGTCGTAAACACATGCAGCCACCATATGCAACACCTGGGCTTTGCACACATGCACAGTCACACAATGATGTGTTAAGTTATCCTGACTCTCCCAGTTTATCTGCATGTTTGGTTTTTGTGTCGTCCTGTAAATAGTCTGACAGCCTGTAAGATGTTCTTGCCAGTCACACTTTGTTCCGTCCATATTCTATAGACACCCGTGTCAAACCATTTCTCGCAGTAGGTGTTTCATTCACTACGGTGGACAATGGTGCTGAAATTTATAGCCCAAAGAGATCCAGTTTCTACCAGTTAGGGGAGCCACCACCAGAAAGCATAGTAGTAAAATCTTGCTGAGCTAGATGCTTAAGCAATCCTGCTGAGTTGAGCTCCTGCAGGACGAGTCTGTCCCGTATAGTGTCAGGACGCCACTGTCCTTCATGTCTTTGCAGAATTGCATTTTGACAGTAGCGATTCACAGCAGGATAGTTTACATTCCTCCTGCTGTATCCCGGTGCAGCAGCTTTTAATGCATTACACCATTAGCCTGTGTCGCATTCCTGTCTGAAATGTTGTATCCCAAACCTTATTTTTTTGATAGCTTCCCAGAAGTATAGTACCCAAACATCCAGCATTGTCACAAACACAGCTTGAATAACGGAGCGCCTCCTAGTGTTTATTAGTGTGGTGTTACGAATGGTGGAGTGTCCATCCAAATTGGCCTCTTTCTTTTCCCAGGTTTCACCGCCATCACAGCCACCAATCCCATCTGGCTTATCAAAACCCGTCTGCAGCTGGATGCCAGGTAAGACAGGCCACGCATACCATTGTCGTTGACCCCTAGAAGTTGCGTGCTGTGACTGGCTAGGCTAACTTGGCCTCAGGAGAGGGCCACCTTTAAGGCAAGTGTGCATTTCCTCGTAAATAAAGGGTCGTCCTGAAGCTCTGGCCCCTTTTCAGCATGTTGGTCTGTGCAGGACGCTCTCTTGCTTTAGTGGAATTGCCTGTTCATCTTTGTCACCACTCCCAGGAACCGGGGGGAGCGGCGCATGAGCGCGCTGGACTGCATCCGCCGGGTGTACCGCGCCGACGGCTTGCGCGGCTTCTACCGTGGCATGTCCGCCTCGTATGCTGGCATCTCCGAGACGGTCGTCCATTTTGTCATCTACGAGAGCATCAAGAGGCGGCTCCTCCAGGCTAAGGCCACCTCCAACATGGACGACGAGGACGAGTCCGTGAAGGACGCCTCGGACTTTTTGGGACTGATGCTGGCCGCGGCCACGTCAAAGACCTGCGCCACTTCCATCGCCTACCCCCATGGTACTTGTCCCTCGCTTCGTCTCTTAAGACACGTCTACAGCAGCTGTGACGCTCACTGCCGTCTCTGTCGGCTTGCCGTTCCATTTATTTATTGTCCCACCCCCTGCCTTGCAGAGGTTATCCGCACCCGGCTGCGAGAAGAAGGCACCAAGTACCGCTCGTTCTTCCAGACGTTGTCCATGGTGGTGAGGGAGGAGGGATACCGGGCCCTGTACCGTGGCCTCACCACCCACCTGGTGCGCCAGATCCCCAACACCGCCATCATGATGTCCACCTACGAGCTGGTGGTCTACCTGCTGGACGGTTAAGCCCCGCCTTCACTCCCCCGGCCCCGCCCTGCCCAAAGAGATGGAGAGCGCTCCTGGGCCGCCCAATGGGAGACCAAAGAAAGGTCAGGTGGCCCAGATACACTGGCACCCAGCACCCTGCATTCCTAGAGGGGGGCGGCGAGCGGTGGAGTTTCCCGATGATGAGCAAGGTGGTTACCAACATGTAGAGAAGGCGGGGGGGTCACACTGGGACAGCCTGCAAGCCGCACACACCCTGACGAGCAGGAGCTGGAGAGAGACGCCGCTTCTTCAGCCTCTGTGTTTAACCTCTCTTTCTCTCTCTCTCTCCCTTTCTGTCATTTGTCTTGCTTTCCTGTCAAGATGCTGTTTCCCCAGTAACGCTGCTTTTGAAGGGGTCTTTTCCGAGAAGGAAACCTACCAGGGGAAGCGTGGGATGGTTTTTCAAAATATGAGTAATACCAACAATACTGATGATTGAACAACAACAAAAAAAAATTCCCCAGATTCAATGCCGTATGTATATGCTGGGGGCACTGTGTAGCTCAGGGGGTTTGGCCGCTGTGCTTCGCTATCAGAAGGTCACCGATTTGAATCCCAGGGTCAGCAGAGTGGTTTCATCTTTGGGTCCTTGAGCAAGATTTGAAAGAAAAGCTTCCATGCTAAGATAAAGGGTTGAGTTTTATACCTGTGATGGTATTTTGTTACACAGTGTTGGTACTTGTACATTTCAGTGTTGGACTTTGTAATCCTGGGGGAGAGGAAAGCTGTTAAAGCCTTGGCTGGACAGGACATCCCATCATGAGACAGGCCCCCCCCCCCCCTCACTCCCTCCTGAGAGGGTCTGCTGGGGGGAATGAAGTCTATCTGAAGTTTGGGGTTTTATTTTTCTACTCGAGGTTGGAGGACAATTTGAGCTTAATGTATGGCTTAGTGTTTAAGTGAATGTTCCCCCACCAAGGTTAAAGTTCTCCCTCCCCACTCAGGGGTGATGTTTGGGGTTATGTGACACGTCTTGTGGTGGGAGTGTAGGTTAGATTAGCAGGTGTATTAAAGCCTCGAAAATGGGAAGTGGTTCTTGTTTGGCTCCAGATGCTGCCACATGCTGACCTAAGAGCACTCGTGCTGCACATGTCATTGGCATGTTTGCCGTTCATAAACACGCTGCCCCCCGTTAATTCAAGCCTCGGTGTGACTATGAACCTTTCAGTGTCTGCGTCAGTGTAGATGCACATTTGACCCAGCGCTAGCATCAGTTTGGGGGTCCTCTTAGAGCGTCCGGGTGGTTAGACTGGGAGGGCGCCATCCTTGTCTTGTTCTTGGAATGCAGCATGCAGTAGACCCTCGCACTGATTCCCCCGCCAGAACTGCTGCATTCCTCGTTGAATTACAGTAGATTGGCATGAAGGCACCGTACTCTGATCTTCCGCCGATGTTAGCTGGATTCTTCATTACTTGAACGTGAGGAGGTGGCTCCTAAGCCCGGGGCCTCCAGCTGAGAGGTAAACTGTTAATCAGCCTTTGAACGATGCGAGTAAAGCCTTTTGTATTTCTAATTACTTGAAAAGTGTTTTTGTTGCGTTCCTGCTTACATTATGCAACAAAGAATCGCGCTAGCCGTCGTCTTGCTACCTGAAGTCTGCCTTTCAGTCTCGGTGACTGTATGGTTGAGGTGGGTTTGGGAGTTTGGGCGGGTAACGGTGGGGGGGTGGGGGCGGGGACGGCCTGGCTCTCTCCCCAACCCCCCAACCCCCAAGCAATTCCATATGCACTTTTGTGGCCTTCTGGCTTGTGAAACCTTTTTTGTTTTCGTCTTGTGTATTATAAGGAATAGTGTTACAAAATAAATATATAAATGATTCCTGCTGAATATATTAAATAATTCAGTGTACTGACTAGTAAAGGATGTCATGTGTGAGTATATATGTGCAGGAGATGCATATATATGTTTACGTGTAAATAACATCCACTGATGCTGAGGTCTTCATGGTATGCAAGATTTTTGCAGTTATGAAGTATTTTAGCTGCATTTGTTGATATCAAATGTTTTTAAACTTGCAACGTGTTATCTTATGCATTGTTTCTGCTTAAGTGTGTGCTTCTCATCTCATTTTTTTTCCTGTGTCCTTCTCTCTCCCTCCCTCCATGTTTTGGGTATATGGTGTAATGGCCTCAGTTTCAAACTGGTTTGATTATTGTAGTTCCTCTAATTCTTGACCACATTGTGCTTTTTTTTTTTTTTTTTTTTTGTCCCCTTGTTTTCAACGGAATCTGTGCACATCCAGTATTTTTTTTCTTCTCCCTTGATGTTTACATTCACTACCTGATTGGCAGGCTGTCCTTCCTGTCCTCCTGCCTGTTGTATCTTACCGGAGTCCTTACTATCCATGTTATTTTCACATGACCACGTGTACCTGCTTATAAGAGCACTTTCCAAAATCTTTTTAAGCTGTGATCCTAAGGTCATGTGGTTCTCTTATTTTGACATTTCGTTTGGTTCAAAATTCCAGTGTATATTTCCTCCCTTGCATTACAACCAAATGTCGTGGGGGGTTGGTAGATTCTCACCCCCTTGTACTGTAGGCGGTCAGATTGGTGAATTACAAAGTATCAGCACCTGTATACGTGTAGTCCAGCACTGATCATGTTTCACCTGTGAAGACACTGACCCCCCCAAAAGTGAATCCCTGGAGCAGTTTTGGAAGAGATCTCCACATTTTTAGTGGGGTTATGAAGTCAAGCAGCAAATGCTTATTTTTTTGCTAGTGGATGCAAAGCCTCCATTAGCTACAGCTGGCAGTGACCAGTGTTCTCTGACTGTCAGGTAATACTGGAAGTGTTGGGTGCTGCTTGTGTATTATAGTGGCTGTGAGTCACCACCAGTGATGATCTCTGCAAGTCATCATGATATTTGCATATTTTAAGGAGCATGCAATGCAATGTGTGTGCATGGACACACGGTTAAACGCACAGCGTCGGTCTGCGTGAGTTTACGCCACTCGCTCAGGCCCCAACCATCGCACAGTGTTCCATCAGCGGGTACTCGCGTCCATCCCACGTCTCTCAGCAGAGTGGAATCCTGCATCATCCGCCAGTGTTGTGTCCCCTTACTGTGAACTGGCAGGGAGTCCCAGTGGTTACGCACGTGGTTTACACGCCAGTCGCTCATTTCCCGGGACCGAGCTGCTCTGCGCTTTGGCCTCTAGGTGTCCCAGCGCGGCGATGCAGTGCTGCTTAAGATCCTAAGCTACTGTAACTGTGCCGTGCTGCTGCACCGCACTCTCAACCACGCTGGCTCCTCAGCGCCACCTGGGGACCACCTGCCCTAGAACAATGGGAGATATACAAGAAATTAACAGTGCAGCTAATCCCCATCATACCACCCTGGGTCAGGCCTGGAGTTTCTCTCAGAAGGATGGCTTTTGGGTGACCTTTGTGAAAGGTTTGTACTAGGCTGTCGTGATGTCTGTCTGGCCGGATGACATTACAGCCGTACTCCGTTGTGAAAACAAATTCATAAATTGTTCCTCACCATGATTGTAGAGGTCAATGAATTTGTTCTTTAGCAATATTAGCATTCTTGATTGTTTCAATTGTTTTGATTTCTCCTGTGTTATTCATTTCAGCCTGATGGAAATGTGACCTAATTGGTGTCACCCTATGCATTGTATAACAGACATCAAGACAAGATGAGAAGAGTGTTACCCGGTATCTAATTCACTAACCATGCTGAGTGCCGTGTCGCCCTAATTTCCTGTAGTTTCTCACCTATTTCAAGTCTGCGAAGCTGATCCTCTGTTTTATTGTGACAGTTTTGCTATGAATTACAAAAAAAATGATTTGTGTACCAATACATAGACATAATCGAAGAAATGTTTGATTAAAAAACGTCTGAAAAGTAATACATTCTCATGTTGCCAAAACCTGAATAAATACAGTGTATAAATTACTGGGCTTTGAAACCTGCGTGTACGATGCTCTTTGGAAGCAGCCCTGATTTTACCGGCATTAGGAAAACCGGCAACTGAACAGGTATTTGTGCGTTTTTGCAGTACTTTTTTTCGTCACAAGGTGTCAGCAGAGCTTTAGTGTGACCTGTAATCGGCTCTTTTTTATTGAATAAATTATTTTTTAGTTGTATTTTGTAAAATCTTGCTTCTTGCAATGACTCTCTCCATATCATTCCTTGCCCCGCAATTGAAATATTCATCAGCTGTTTTATATTGGATAAGTGCTTTTATTTGCATATCAAAAAGTAATGGCATGCACTTAGCTAGTATCAAGTAGGTCCTGCTGTGTCAGTACCCTCTTAGAAGAAAAAAAATGGTAAAGATTTGTACCTTGGCTTGTCATTGGGTCTGTACACTTGTAATTGTCCCCTTTAAGGTTCATCCCAAAGGTACAAACAGTATTAATGTACCATCAGTGCTACAGAAATGTTCCTCAGAGTCCATTTCTGTACCCTAAAAGGTACAATTACCTACAGCTAAGGGTACAGCCCCAGTGACAAGCAAAGGTACAAATTTTTACCATTTTTTCTGAGACAGTGTACCGGATAGGATCCACTATCAGGTACATCTAACTAGTACCAGGTACAGTAGGAACTGCTTTTCATTATAGGCAGGGTCTGACTACATGGGACCATCTTTTGCCACCAGAAGCACTTCATGTGTAGGTTTGCACCCAGAGGAGCTTTTCTGCACGCCACTCTTACACCAAGTTGTTACTTTTGCACCTGTGCCCTTACTTAAAGTTTTAATGAGGCCAGCCATTCTCCTCTGACCTTTCTCATTAACATGGTGCTTTCAGCCATAGAACTGCTGCTGACTGCAATATTTTTTGTTTATTGCCATTTTCTGTTAACCCCAGACACTAAGGTGTATGACAATCCCAGGATTCTGGTCGCTTCTGAGATACTGGAACCACCACGTCTGGCACCAGCCATCCTGCCACTCTGATGCTGAGCCAAACAGTAACTGGACCTGCTGACCCTGTCAGTGTGATTCACTGTTTGGAGGCGCTGACTGACTGTTAACTAGCAGGTGTAGCTAATAAACTGCCCACTGAGTGTATATTAGAATTTTGTTTTGGCAATTCTGTGCAAATGCTGAGCATTTCAAAATGAAGCCTACGTACAGCACTGCATAACCTATGCTGAGCATTGTTCAGAGTCATCTGTTCAAATATGTATGTGTTTAATCTCAGGGATATGACATCATGGAAGGCTACAAGGTGAAGATGTTCAAAGTGGGGGAAAAAAACTCCTTTTTGACGTCAGATATGGCGCACGGCAGCTACATTCACACGCATAGAAGAGAGAGTAGTGACAAAAATAAACAAAAAGCGTCTCGTCATGAACATTTGATGTCAGCGTGACCGACGAGGGATCAATGCGCAGCTGGCCCTTGTTAAAATGATTTTGGTCGGTCTGTACTACTTCTAAGAGCTGCTCTTACACACTTGTTCCACAAAGCAGTGGATTGCGGAGATACTGCAGTATGCATTGCCATTAAGGATTCTAGCTTTTAAATCCTCAATGACTCATAATTCTCTGGGATTTGCTGGGCTTGTTTAAGTAAAGCTATAAATAAGGCGTCTCTTGAGTACAGAAAAACACAAGTAAGATCTGTGCATGGTGTAAATACGAAGTTAATCCCTCAGAATGGCTTTTCTTCCCACTTGAATGAAAAAAGTGGTGGAACATTCCAGTTACATAAAGCCCGTGGGATTGTGTCTGCAGTTTTAGAAATGATCAGTTATTTTCTTACAAAATGTGGTTATAAGAGGGTGAATCAGAAGCAACCAGCCAGCCATGTCTTATTTGGAGCTACCCCGCAGCAGAGGGTGCATGTTGGCGGCAGACGGTACAGATGAATCTGCTTGTGCATTGAGCCTACACGATCTGCTGCAGCCTTAAACGGTATTAATAGCAGCCTCCGAATGCGCGCCAACGGGAGCGGGGGAATATGACAGGACCGGAGGGCACATATACGCACGGACACCGTTTAACAGGGAAGCTGGGACCGCAGGAGAACTTTCCCTTGAGCCGTGTCTCTGCTCGCATCTGTGGGGGAGGACAGGACCTATTGAGAAAAATGTACTGTGATGACCCTGTGATGGATGTCGGGGGGACCCCTTTAGAGAGCAAGGGGAGCTGGGGTATCTGTGGGATATATAAGGAGGTTGTCCAGGGTTGTTGTACATGTGAGTTTTTTTGTGGGTTGTAGATTACCGGATGTCTAATTATCAGGGAGGGTTGCCCGGTCAACTGGGGAATTTAGAACTGGCGTTGGTTACGGCCGACAGTAGCCCTTTGTGAATCGTTCTTCCATTAAGACACTCTTCTGGTTCCGACACAGTGTGATTGCGATTTATCCAAGATCGCTACTGAACTTTTCTGTACTGTACTTTTCCATCAGCCCATGGTTAGAAATCAGTCAGAAGATCACTCAGCTTATCAACTGCAAAGGATAACGGAGCCCATTATCTCCGGTGAGGTGCAATCATTTAAAAAGTAATTCAGTAATAGGGAGAGGTGAGGCCGGGCCATCAAATGTCCGGAGCACGATAATTGGGTGTAAACCAGTTACTATTTGTAACTGATGCTGGAAATGAAACGCCGGTACTGCTCTGACGCGCTGTCACGGTTTCTGACGCTGTAGGACAACAAAGACATTATAACAAACCCGGAAGAGCCCACCGCGTCCTCTGTCTCAAACTGAGCACGAGAAGTCCTCCCAGTAGGCTCCGGTTTCAGGAAGATCGGCTTCACTTCACTTTTGTGTGGCTTGGAAATGGATCCCACTGCCTTTGTGTTTCTCAAAAGACCGCAATTTAGGCATATATGTTGAATGAAAACGGAGAAGTGTAGGCTATGATGTGTATTAAATCGTAAAACTTACGCAGATCTGTGTAAATAGGTAAAAGCATTTGGAAGCTGGCATATTTGTATTGCATATCCTCTCAATCAGCACAAACTGATTCCATGTTTTATTCAGTGATGCCCGCTTATAAATAGCCTAACGTGATTCACCTTCTCAGCTCATTACTTTTGTATGCGCCATTATTTAGGTTTATTGAAATCAAACTGGTGTCCGTGCATTTGAAGTCAATATCACTATAGGGGCTTGTTTATTAGGCTTCCAGATTTGTTTTTTTTTCGATCAGAAACTTTCATCTCATCAACAGTACCGTTTTCTTATCTTAGAGGTTAACAGTGGGTATGCCATGTCCCAGTAGGAATTATGTAATATGATTAAGAAATGCTCCCTAATAATATAAATAACACGCATCCTAAGAGAGCCGAGCGCACGTCTGCTTCCCCGGGAGCAGTAAAAGCCGCCGCTGCGCCGCACCATGTGCGCTCCTCCCAGCGCTCAAACAGCGAGCTGCCGGCTGGAATGTGACGGGAGATCGGGGCGGCCGGGGACGGACTTTGGGAGCAGAAAGAGTGTCTTTAAAAAGCCTCCATGGGGGCAAATGAGAGAGTCGTATGGCGAGAGCGGTGACCGGTCTCCCGTAACAAAAGCGAAACGCCGGTCCAGGGCGGCTCAGAGAGGAGCGGCTTCTTCTCTACAAGGGAGTTCAGACGCTGCGGAAACCCGGCGCATAAACCCGGCGCCGGCTCCCTTTGTGTCGCCCACAAGCTTTACGGTGAGTAACCACATTGTTTGTTCAAATTGTTGCGGTGGGGATGTGGACGGAGTTCGTACGTCGTAGTCACGGCTTTTCCTGCTGACTTTGCTAAACGACTCCTGAGTTCGGGGTTTAATGGTGCGATCAGTTTGCGTGCCTACAGCTTCGCGTGTCTTGGTAACTGGCGTCAGTGAAACCATCAGTTTAAGTCTTATACCCGGTGAACAGAAGCTTGGAGAAATGTTGTAAAGCGTAACTCTGGCGTTAGTGGTACCGGGATTAGCCTGTACACGCCGCAGTAAGGTATACCTCCATGTTAAGGGTCTGAACGGAGGCACCATTAAACCCTTCTCTGGTTCCATATTGCATCCATTAAACGAAACTGCAGATTGGATTGGAAAATGCCCCAACATTTAACGGGAATAAGTTGCGAAGAGATTTCAGGCATCTTGCCTTAACAAATGCGTCTTAAGCGTTATAAACGAATCATCCATCAAACTATCTTAAATGGGAGACAGACAATACGTATACTTAAAAAAAATATATAATTTTTTAATGATCTGAGTGCAAATAGTGTCACTTTACTATAAATGAAATGTTTTTGCTTCACTTTTCTCCGTGTTTAATAAAAACAGGTGAGCGGACTGCAGTGAACAAACCGTCCACTAGGGGACGATAATGGCAGCTCCACTGATTAACTGTTGCGGCTGCATGTTGTACTAACGTCGTGCATGCACCCCACTCGCTGCTCGGGTGACACAAATGTCTACGGGTGTTTTATTTGAGCAATTAAAAAGACTATTTAGTTAATCTTATGTGTTTCCCTTCAGTAGATTTTCACTGCCGGTTAATCATGGTAATTGGTACTCAAGTTAATTGAGATTGTGTATATTAGAGGTGTGTATTCATTACAAGCCTGAACTAACTGGTGGCTTATTTAAAAGGAGTTTACCAATTACGTATGACAATTGTGACTGGTAGAATTTCTAATTGTCTAACTGCACTTGCATAATCCAAGGTCAGTGTTGCCAGCTGACTTCCAAATAGGTGTAATTAAATCTGGCATCATATTTGGCTAAAGTATAACATATCTTTCTATTATAAGGGCTACCTTACTTGCTAGGTATGTAGCCCGTTGGCGTAAATGTGCGATGGCAGCGCGCGTGTCGTGGAGCTGTGCAAATCAGTTTCCGTGACGTCAGAGGCGCGCTCCTACCGGGTGACTGCTCGCGCCGGGTATCGCTAGCTTCACACGCGCTTTTCTCTGGTTCACGCGCCCGTGCTCCGTGGAGCTTGAGCATGCAAAGCATTTGCGAAATAAAACACCTTTTTCACCAGATAGTTCTACTGTGAGGCTTCTCGGGTCCCGTGGGTAGGGTTAGGGTCACAACCACCGGGACCTTCCTGCCTCTGCTGGTTTTCAGGACGTGTAAACGCCGCTACAGGAGGTTGGGCACAGCACCGGGAGGTGACACTGCCCTTAGCGTGGCTGCTCTGGTGGGTCAGTGTGCATGTAGATTCTGCCTTGCCAGCAGTGGCTGCCGCTTATACACTTTTCCTTCTATAAACTGCAGGAGATGTAGGTCCTGAGAGCTTACTGGCTGACAGCCCTTCCAAGGTCCTTCTGTAGGAAATGAGTGTGAATTATGTCAAAACAATTACTGAGGTTTCTCGGCAACCTTGGAGGATTCCATGCCAGGAGCGGGAAAGGCTTCACAGGGCTCATGCTGCCGCTGCCAGGGAATGCGTCCCAGCCTCATGTTAATTGACACATCAAAGCCTTGTTGTTTTTAGACAAGCTTCTCTGCTTTTTTCTTTGCAGTTTTTCTTAAAGTGATTTACAAACCCAATAATGTGTTGCGTTCATCCTTGAACCTTGATGAATTAATGGGTGTTCACCATCATGCCTATACTGCTGTGACTTTTTTTTATTTCTTTTAAATCTTAACCAAACTGGAACTGACTAAGCCGTTTGGGGTTCTGGAAGCCAGTGGCAGGTTTGTGTAGATCACGTCATCCAGATCTGGTTTGAGTTGTTTACTAGACGGCGAGTGTGTTAAATTGTACTTGGCGGTTACGACATCTGAATCCATCCCTTTAGTTTGGGGTGCTGCTGATTTCAGGCCTTTGGAAACTGAAAATGGCAGTGAGTGTTTGCATTGCTCTTTGGACCAACGTGTGTGTGTGTGTGTGTGTGTGTGTGTTTTGCTGCAACTCCCTAATTAGATTACTAATTGTAAGACTGATTGGCTGAAGAGTCCTCGCACCTGGGTTTAAACAGCTGACCTGAAGGTTACCCCAAAAACCTGCATACACACCAGTTCTCTGTGGGTAAGATTGCCCTCCGCTGCCCTAGGAAATATCCATAGGAAAAGATGCACAATTGATATCTATGGCCTTTCTGGTCTGGTTAATCTTTTTTTTTCTTTCTTTTAAACCATCATTTTCCACCCCTTCTCTGTAGCTTTAGGAAGGTAAAGTTTAGGCCAATCGAACAGTTATTCCCTTCACCAGAGGCTGTAATCTTCTCATCGCCGTGTCTCTGGAGGATTATGGTGGTTCACCAGGTCTCACACGATCTCTCTCCAAGGCTGCAGGCTTTGCCCAGTTCTCTGGGATCCCGAGAGATTCCCCAGTCAGCTGGGAGATATGTAATCCCTCCAGTCTGTGGGTCTCCTGCCTACTGTAACGTACCTGCATCATAATATGCCTGGCTCGCCTCAGCTGACGGCTATCGATCTGAAGGAGCAGAAGCTCTATTTCTATTCTAGGTCCATCCAGATCTTCAAGGTTCTCAACCTGTCACAGAGTGACTGGCATCCCTGTGGCGAAACTTCAACATGGCCGCTCGCACTCGTGACCTTGTTTGCTCGCTCGTTGCCCATGGCTCATGACTAGGTGATGATGGGGACGTGGACCACAAGTGTCGTCTGACAGCTGAGCCCCCCGTTTTTCATCGTGGGCTTGCCCCGGCTTGCAGGGGTGCAGCTGCCAAATCAGTCTTCCTGTCAGTGCCGAGCTCCATCCTGCCGTCACTCATAAGCGGAGCTCCCTGAGAGGAAATGGCCGCATGCCTCAGAGATCCAAAGTTATGTTTACAGGAGCTTGGCTTCCTGCCAGGGTGCAGGTTACAAAAAATGTCTATGGGGAGATGCCTGACAAATTGTAACCCAACAAAGAAGCCCCCCCCAATGTAAGGTACCAAGGAAAACCCGGGTATCCCACCTGGAATAGGGCACCAGGCCACCTTCTGAATCTGCGCACGTGACGTCATCACCTCTTCTGTAAGGTGAAGGTGTCGCCATGTCAGAGGCACCATTAATGTTGGCTGCTTACGGTGGCCAGAGCCGTTAAGGTTCTCCTGCCATGGCTTTTTAGCGTTCGTCCCTCTAGGTTTTGGGATTCAGGTCCCTCAACCTTGACCCCACTTCTGAGTGTGGGTGACAGCTGGCTTCTGTAAATGGGAAGTACAGTTTTCTGCGGTGGAATCTCATGGCTTTAGTGTAGCACGTCGTTCCATGACGCGGTGAAGGTAACTGTGGGGATGTGCAATCTCTGCCAGCCCCATCACCCCAGCGTACTTGCCCCCCACCCACTCCGTCCGCACTTGTCATCTCCATTTTCGCTTCTGTCAGACGGATATAACGGGCACCTTCTCCTTATCTGTGGGTCTCTCGCTGTACAAGTTGTTCGCTTTGTTAACCAAATCAGCCGCCGTTCCCTAACGTTTCCATGCGCTACTTGCAAAACTTGACCCCGTCCTCGATCCTGAATTTATAGCTTGGGATCGCGGCTGCGGACAGAGCCGTGACTTTATCATGATGTACCGCGTGTCCCAGCTAAAGTCCTTCCTCCGTGCGGCACGTAAAGCCTACAGCTGCATGCAAAGCTGGCTTTGTGGGCACGGGGGGTGCGGATGGGCGGGTGCAAGCTCTGACCTTGTGCTTCTGAAGGGGGATCCTGATCAAACCTACCAAACCTTTTCCCAGTTGATTTAACAAGTCAGACATCAGGTGAGAAGCAGCCCCTGGCGTGAAGGTGTGTGGCCACCATGACGACCGGTGTGACGGCCAGATGCTGCAGATTAGCACTTTGGCAGCTGATGTTCTGGCCTGGAGTTTCGGGGGGGGGGCATGCAAAACAGGGGCTTTGTATCTATATAACATGAATTGGTCGCCATTCTGCTGTTACATGTATGTTTCTTTAAGCCCCTGCCACACTGACATGGCTTGCTGCTGTGATCTGCGACTGGAAGCTGTGACAAGCGAGGAGAGAGGTGGCCATTTTTAACAGCTGCGCTTGCAATGAAATTCAGGTCTTTGTCATGCGGTATATGTACATGTGGGGTGTTCTACTCTGGCAAACCACCATTAGTGTTGGGGGGGGGGGGGGGCTATGTCTTATCACAGGGGTCCTGGTGACCCTGCTCGGTACAGATGCTCTCCATCCGGTCTCCTGTGAAACCCGCCAGCCTGCATCCTAAAGGCGGAGTTGATTTACTTGCTGGCGTGTAAACGCTCTCTGACAGAACGGGAGATGCATAGTTGCCCCTCTGGAATTACACTCAAAGTGCAATGGAGCCTGGCTGAAGGACTGCTTTATTATGGGAGTAAGTGCACAGAGTAGCCACTGGGGGCAGCGTTGTTAACATTAGCATATAGATAATGGACTAAACATGCTATTAGGCAATGTTGCTTGGCGTTTTCATGCGGTTTGATGGGGGAGGGGGTATGCCCAGGCCCGCCCTTGAACCTTCACTGCCAGAGTGACTCCTTTCTCTCCACTGAATGGTCTTTAAATGGACCGGAGCCTTTTTGTATTCAAACTCGCCGTTAAAGCAGAAATCATTGTCTGTCTACTGATGAAGTGCGACATGCGCTGTTGATCGCCACCCCCCCCCCCCCCCAAGCCTGACTGCCAATTACACAGGTGACGTGTCCCTGCCAGTGCACAGCTGTTTTTGCCTCCTTGCATAAGGCATCGAAAGTCACTTTAACCAGCATCCCCTTCTGCTGAGTTACAGCCTTTGTCCTGAATACTGAACAATCTGCATTTGTATGCAGAAACTCTTCCATACTGTGCGGTCGGGTCAGAATCGGCATTTGTGGGGGTGGGGGGGGGGGTGTGATTTGGCCCACACCACCCCCAAGCCCCAACCCTTATTCATGTCGATCAATTTGGTCCACAGGTGAGGTTTGGACCGCAGAGCCTACCGGCCCCTGCAGCAGTTGGAGTTTAGGGTCTTGCCCAGGCACCTGGCAGTGATGTGATTGCTCTGTCACAGCAGTGCTCTCCTCCGAGGGCAGCTGGAAAACCGAGGTGGATCGGGGGGGGTTGGGTGGTCCCTGAGGTGGCTGGCTGTATGGGGCACTTCCCTCTCTGCAGTGGCATTTTAGTTTTCCTCTAATCTGTCATGCAAATAACGAACTGGCCTGTAGTGGGATCACCTTGTACAGTAAGACTGCAGTGCACTGTAACCTGAAGCGGGGGGGGGGCTGTCCTGCAAGCACTGCACCGGAAGACGCATGTCTACATTTAATTAAAAAAATAGTGATTTAGCAGCAGAGTAAGCACATGCTGGTGTGTGTGTGTGTGTGTGTGTGTGTGTGTGTGTGCGCGAACGCCTATCCTTATGGGGACACAGTGTCCCCATAACGTGATGCATAGTGACTGCTATGAAAAACTAAAAATGCAAAAACTCTTGTATTTTGCTCGGTTACTTATGGTTATGGTTAGGCCTGGGTGGGGGTTAAGGTTGGCATAGTTAGCGTTAGCAGTTTTCACATTGAAGTGAATGAGCGGTCCCCATAAGGATAGGTATACCCGACCTGTGTGTGAGGGGGATTTTCCTCAAGCATTCCTGAGCTTCAGTGGCCAGCCTACACTTGTGGGCCTCAAACTTATGCTCTTCTGGGATCTGTGCCTATTGGTTAATGTCCATCTGTGTGTCTGAATAAAGGGGGTCCATGTTGCACCTGAAGGTATACAGTTTCCTTCCCTAATTAGGAGCCTGTGAGCATAGCACGTCTGTGCAGAAAGCCGGCATCGCTAAGGTTAGCGCTCGTCCGGTCAGCAGCGCCGTAATGTCGCTTACAGGTCCGTCGTTTTCGCTGCATGTCTTTAATGAGCTCACAGTGGTGGTCGAGAGCGTCTGACGTTTAATAGCCGTCAGAAGGTCGCCGTTCCTGTGCCTCCGGGCGAGGGGGGGGGGCAGCCCCCGAGCTGTGCTTTTGGGAACCCTCTGCTGGAGAGGCCGCTTTTATTGACTTCGCTCCCGGTTTTGCTTTCGTTTGCTCCAGCCGCTCCTCGCCTCAGCGCCTCTCGCTCCGGAGCTTTTCCCGCGGATGCTGTGAGAATGTGAGCCTTTGGAGCTGCTCACAGGGGAATCACCGCATCCCTCAGTATATTTAAAGCCTCCAAATTGGTGTGAAAGGCTCTGGGACTCTCCTGCCCCATGTGTCTTGCGGAGATGCAAGAACTCCTCCGGCTTCCTTACATTCAGTTCTCTCTTGCGCTGTTGACGGCGTCGGTGATGAAGCAGGTTTCTGTGGTGCGGCTCTGCGCTTCCTCCTGTCTGAGTCAGACGTTTCCTGCGCTTGCCTGTCTGTGTCTTAAGGTTACTAAAGTGCTCCCCCCACAGCGCTGAGCATGGGGATTATATTGGACTGGGAGGGCAGGAAGAAGAGCTGGCAGTAAGACATCACTCCTAGCTCTGCTCTGCCACCCCCACTCAGATCCTTCTCTTGTTGCTTATTGATCTGACTGGGTCACCTCGACCTGCGCCGGGAGGGGGGGCAGCGGTGAGTGAGACGGGGTGGGCCTCAAATGGGAGGAGGATGTAGCAGGAAAGAACAACCTGTCCGTCCCCCCATCAAATGAGCTCTCTGTCATAGCTGGAAATTGACTCTCTGCAGCTCTCAGCATTGACTCTCCTTAAAATCTCTACTGTTTCCTATTGGATGTTGATATGACTGAATCTCTCAGGTCAGCTGGTCTAGATTTATCCATCCGAAAGCTTTTTGGGTTTTTCTCTTTCCTATTTGCCCAGTTTGGGGTGCACGTGTGTGTGTGCGCTTTAACAGTCATGAGGCATGTTTGGTGCCGAGGTGGTTGGGTACTTAGGTATAGATCATCTTCCTAACACGGACAGTGAATATCCATGCAAAGTGGATTATCCGTACGGAGTAACTTGAAGTCATTGAGAACTCATCTTGGCCCCAGAACACTGCCTGTTCCTGCCGATTTAGCTTGAGTTACTCTCTACTCTGATGCGTCAAACGAGCCCCAAATATCTGTGTGACGTTTTGGCTGGTTCTGGGAGGCTCCCACTGTGAAAGGGCCTTTTTTTCTGTCTTGGGGCATGACCAATAGGATGCATGGAAACTAACCGGACAGACCTGAGAGTGATTTACCCCCCCCCCCCCCCCCAATGCTGCCTTGGAACTGAGATTTTCCTGCCGATTTTTACCAGGAGCTGCCTGCTGTGCGGCCTTTTGGATCTGTATTTATTTCACAGCCATGCTTTGGGGCTGTTCCGGGCGTCCCCAATGCGGCACATTAACTGCATTGTGAGGGAGCGTTAGTTATGGCGTTACGGCCATGTGGTGCGTTTCCCTGGGGGATCCTCGCTGCTGCTGACCCAAGCGGCTGGACGAGGCCGAGGGGACGACCAAGTAACACCTGCCAGTGGCAGATAGGTGGCCATTTTTGGAGGATGGGACTGGACCACACGTTGCCCTGGGTGGGGTCGCTAACCGGGATCCGGAGGTGTTTCTGCCTGTGGTGGGTGTGGCCACACACCCTGACTTTTGGGTATTCATAGATACTTTAGTCACACGCCTGTTGTCACGTCCTGCTCACCAGTACAAAAATGCTGCAGGTTAGAATGATTTATTTGCAGCCTTGAGAATTCACTGTTATATGGGGGGAGGGGGGGCATGCATATTTGGCGCTCAGCTGAGGAGGCAGCTCTATCCTGTGAAATTCCCCAGCGATGGGGGCCTTTGCCCTTTTCAGTTAGCAGTTACGATTTGCAAAGTGCCAATTCTCACATGAATGATAGACGTGAAGTTTCGCCATGTATAAGATCAGCGCTCGCTGTGGCGGGAGTCTGAGTATATAGGCTTTTCCCCTTTTCTCCTCTGCACCAGAGGTGTAGGCCATGTGATTTGTGCATCAGTTTCGGTAAAGATCCCTTCCGCCTGTAAATACAGTTCCGTGATTTTATCAGAGGAAATGCTAGATTACTGAATCCTAAAGCTTTCTGAAACTCACTTTTAATGGCGTCCAATTTCAAGAATGCAGACGTGAGGGTCTCTGCGTCGGCCCCAGACGTGTTGGGAGATGTTTCTCACTTCCCGAGGGCTTAAAATAAAACCTATTAAAACATTAAGTGTGAAAATAGTCGCTATTTATGCGAGTGATGCCAGCAACCCAGGCAAATGCATTTGCAGTCTGCATCTGACCTTCATTCTCCTCCTGAGTACCTGACCGTGCCCTCAACCCCCGCTGATTTATTGAAGTACTTAGTGCAATTAGTTCAGCTCTCTTTCTAGGTTCTGTTCCCGGGCCCGGCGGCGGAACCGGAGTCGGTCTGCTCCCACATGCGTAACGGGATCGGTGGTGTCGCTGAATATTTCAGCAGGACGCCCCGCGGGGGCCTGTGGGGCTGTAGGCGCAGGCATTGGGTTCCAGACCCGGGGGGGGGGGGCAGCTTTAAGCCAAGGTGCTCCCAGCGACCAGCCCAGCATCTTTAAGGTGTTCCCAGCTTCCCCACATAGCTGTGTTCCCAAGTGCCCCCCCACTGCAGACGGAGAGCTGTGTGAGTCACTGTGGCTGTGTTGGTGTAGACGTGCAGCTTGCATGTCTACGCCATTGGTGGGCTGGGTTGGGGTGGAGCAGGGCGGGGCATCCAAGATCCTGGGGGGCGGTGAGGTTGGAAGCCAGGCCATGTGGGTCGGAAGCTACTGCCGGATTGTGTAATGGACTGTAGTATTCATGGTGTTGACTGGAATTCTCCCCCCCCATCAGTGTACAGACTGATGCTGGTGGGAGGTGTAGCCCCACTGCTCCCCCTACCCCTTTCTCTATCGATCTGCTGAGCGGCAGGTCCATCCTAATTTAATCCTTGCCGCGAGGGTCATTAGCTGGGTCTGGTTACAGGATGTATTTACAGAGTGGAGAAATGAAGCTGGGGTCCAAATGAGAGGGTCTCCTGTACAAAGCTTAATGCTTAATGCTAACCCCTGTCGCTAACTATCTCCTAACTGTTAATCCATATCTCTCATCGCTAACCTTTAAAGCTAACTGCTAGCAGCATTACCGTTAGCGGTTAGCATTACTGACTCCCAACAGTGTGTCGGACTCGGCCGTGAAGTGAGTGAGTGAGGAATGTGACCCAAACGCTCGGTTCCCCATCGGCTGTGACCCTCACTCTGCAAGGCTTTTTTTTTTTGAGGTTCGGTCTCGAGTCTGGAGAGAAATGGGCACAATGAGGCCCTCGGATGGGAGCTGGCTGGGCTGGGGGGGCATCCGGTGAG